>OY776281.1:3070678-3073178 GCA_963675445.1 Linnaemya vulpina | reverse complement strand
GCTTGCATCTTTAGATATCCGCCATTACAATTTTAACTTTCGTCTGGATGATTCGATAAAATGAAAGATTAACAAGTTTCGTGTAAATATTTGATTTCTATTTAGTTTAAGTTTAAGTGAGATTTAATACAGTTAAGTAATAAAATATAAGAAACCAACACCGATCTTCTTTATAAAATCTCATAAGACCATATTGGTGACCCCGCAAACTGAACAATGGCAACCAATGACAAAAAATTATCAACGACATCAACTGTTCCAATTGACGACGACGATCAAGACTCTCCACGTCAAAGATCCAACAATACGGTTTCAGCCATTTACGCTCGATTACCATTTCCAGAAATTTGCAACTCAAACATCGAAGCCTGGTTTATGTCTATGGAGTTTTGGTTTAGTGCATCGGGCATAACCGCCGACAAACAAAAGGCCGCCACCGTTCTTGCAGCATTAAAGCCTGAGACAATAGCGCAGTTAACGGACATAACCTCATCCTTGCCATCGTCTGATCGATTTGAATACGTCAAAGGTCGCATTATTGACCATTTTGCTGATAGCGAACAACGACGTCTTAACAGACTTTTATCTGAGATGCCCCTTGGTGATAAGAAGCCCTCAGAATTATTTTTCGAAATGCGTCGTGTAGCAGGTACTTCTGTAGGTGAGGCAGCACTCAAGGGTCTATGGACGAAAAGATTGCCAACTTTTGTACAGCCGGTCGTAGCAGCATCAACAGGTACGGCAGCAGAGTTCACCAAAATAGCTGACTCCATCATGGATGCCGTATCACCGTCACAAATCTGCAAAGTTGGTAGAGAGTCTGCAAATGAAGTTAATGAACTTCTTACTGCCATAAAAGAGTTAAGTAGAAAATTTGAACAATTTACTACACGCCCACGCTCTCGTTCCCGCAGACCAACCGTCTCTCGTTCTCGTTCTCAATACCGTCGATCATCAAATGACAGAAACAACCAAAATTCAAATACTGATGAATGTTGGTACCACAAGAAGTACGGACGTGATGCACGAAAATGTCGCAGCCCATGCCGTCATAAGCAGGGACAAGCATGCGCTGCAACTCGTCCACCGAAGTGACTCCTTAGGCCGGTAGAGGGTTCCAGCGGAAATCCTCACACTGAGTGCCAAATTTTCCGCCTTCAAGTAACAGATAAATACACGCAAACAAATTTTTTAGTCGATAGTGGTGCTGACGTCTCAGTATTACCTCTTTCTTTAAAAGCGCAAGGTATTCGTCCTACATCCATAACACTTTTTGCTGCAAATGGTTCGTCAATCAAAGTAATAGGTGAACAAAAATTGAGGTTAGACCTAGGACTAAAACGAAATTTTTGTTGGTCATTTGTTGTTGCTGATGTGACAACACCAATAATTGGGTCTGACTTTATCAAACATCAGGACTTGTTAATCGATTTACGGCGCAATAAACTAATAGACAACGTCACCGGACACGATTTACAGCTAAAATTGCCATCGACAACAGAGGTTGCAGCAATCGAAACATTCAGCTCAGTCAATCCGTTCGCAAATCTTTTGCACGAATTTAACGACATCACGGTACTTGCGCCTTATGGTTCGGAAACTAAATCGTCAATTTTTCACCGAATTGAAACGACTGGTCAACCCACATTTTGTCGTCCTCGACGATTGCCACCGGAGAAGCTGGCTGCAGCCAAGAAGGAATTTGATTTTCTCTCTGAGGTTGGAATTTGTCAACCCTCTAAAAGCAATTGGAGCAGCCCCTTGCATCTAGTTAAGAAAAGTGATGGTACGTGGAGACCCTGTGGCGACTACCGCGCATTAAATGCCAAAACTTTACCGGATCGATATCCTCTACCATACTTAACAGACTTTACGATCAATTTACAAGGTAAGAAGTACTTTTCAAAATTAGACCTACAGAAAGCATTCCACCAAATTCCAATACACCCTGACGACGTACCAAAAACGGCAATAAGTACCCCCTTCGGCTTATTTGAGTTCAATTATATGACATTCGGCCTACGAAACGCTGCGCAGACTTTTCAACGAATTATAAACGAAGTCTTCAGAGGTCTCGATTTTGTTGCTTCCGCCACCTTAGACCAACACCTTCAAGACTTTCGTGTAGTATTTCAACGACTTCGTGAAAATTCTTTAGCCATAAACTTCAACAAATGTGAGTTTGGCAAATCAGAATTAGTTTTCCTTGGACACCTTGTCACCCCCGAAGGCATTCGACCATCACCGGAGAAAGTCGCCGTAATCAAAGAATACAAAAAGCCCGTTAATGCGCAAGAGCTAAAGAGATTCATCGGAATGATGAACTTTTATAGAAAGTTCCTGCCAAAATGCATTCGCTACCAAGCAGTTTTACAACAAATGATTACCGGCAACAAAAAGAACGATACAACCCCTTTAGTTTGGACATCAAATACTGAAGCAGCATTTGAACAATGTAAAACTGAGTTGTCTGAAGCCACTTTATTAGCTCATCCCATAT
>OY776281.1:2095678-2380678 GCA_963675445.1 Linnaemya vulpina | reverse complement strand
GTTGATAGGTATATCGGTTAACTATACTTAGTCAACGTTGAAGAATATGTTTGTTAGGTATAACTTGTTAGTATTAACCAATATTTTTTTTTTATCATTAACTAGTTATATATAACCAAAATATTGGTTATATTGGGGATAAAAAACTATGACTGCTAATATGCACTAGAGTGAGCAGTACATTTATATGTTTCATCTTACCGGAGAAGGAATGAGTTAGAGAAAGATGCAAAATCACATGTATACAAGAGTTTTGGTTAATTTTTTTTCATTTTGCTCTTAGGAAATTAACCGAAAGTATAACCGATATATAACTAGTTATTTAACCGGTAGTCTTCTTGTAGGGCTGTTTATTCGCGTATTTGTAAGCGAACAGATGAAATATGTGGCTAACCATTGAGTTGTGACTTTTTATATCTTAACACAAGCAATAAACATGGCAGAATGGGGTCAACATATTAATATACTAAATTTCTATTGAGGGATGCTTTAAAGTAGGCATGTTTGAAAACATTCATATGAATAGGTATATATATATATATATATATATATATATAAATATATAAGGGATGCCCAGCTCTTGAAACAATTGTTTGGAGAGAACTCACACATATTCTTATGCTCTTTCATTTAGTCGTTGATGATAAGCACAGAAAAAACAGAAGACTCAAAAGTGACAGTTCATTTTGGCCCGTATTAGCTTTTGCCTAACGATAATGCAAACGAGTAAAAAATATGTATCCGCAAAGCTGAATAAGTATTTTAGAAGAAATGGCTATATATGGTCATCTCTAAACACATGTTTTACAATTTAGCAAATAATGGTGCTTGAAAATAAAACAAAAATTTCGTTTAGGAAAAAAATTGTGAAATAAATAATAAAAATAAGTGTTAAGTGATTTTAAGACAATATTAAACTGTTTATAAACATTAAAAGGATATACCAAAACTCCTAAATTGTGGCTGGCGGTCAATACCGTAAAGAAATCAACATAAAAATGAGCCAAGATTCCCAAAGAATTGAAATTCCATCAAATTAGTTTTGTTTTTAATTTTTATTAGTGTTAGTGCTCAAAAAAGTAATTGTTAATTGTTTAGAAATGGTTAAATGTTTTGAAAATATAAATCGTAGCACTGATCGTCACGTAATCAATCTGGATGCATGTATTAAGTGGGACTATGGGAATGGTCCCAAGTGCTTAGTGCATGCTAATAGATGGCTAAGGCGCTAAAAAGACATGCTCACGGCTGTAACGAGAACCTTAAACTATAAATTGAGCCGGGAATGAGAATTTCTCTCATGGCAAAGAAAATCCCGTCAAAAAAACCAATTTCGAGTCAGAGTTAAGTTGATCTGCTGCAACAAAATTGGAAATTCCACAGACTTAGAAGAGGGCGGTACGTATAATTTTTTATGACAAATGCTATGCTTACAATAGATCTCTTATAAAATTTACTTATGTACAATTTGTTATTACATATATTTTCGTACTAGGCATTGTGTTGACTTCAATGAACATTTGGAAGTGGAAAAAACTACTGATAATTTCCAATAGATCCGTCTGCCTCCTCTACGCCCCGATGCTAGTGATAGCTTCGAATCCTTCATGTTTTCCCAGTCCTTCTAATTATATTATTTTTCAACTGATAATATGCTTATGATATAGTGTTTTTCCAACATGATCGTCTTTGTCAATTTCAGTGGTAAATAAGAAAATTGGGACCCCAACATCATGAAAATTAACTTTCAGTCATAACACAAGTCATGTAAAATCGGCTGAATGAATATATTTGATAACTTGTAAAATCAATAAGTGAACTGCATAATAGCAATAGTGTATAAAATGTAAGTATTTTTTTCTTATAGAAAATGTAAAACTAATAAGTGTAATCTTCAACTTTATTTAAAAATATTAATCAAA
This sequence comes from Linnaemya vulpina, assembly GCA_963675445.1. Taxonomy (NCBI): domain Eukaryota; kingdom Metazoa; phylum Arthropoda; class Insecta; order Diptera; family Tachinidae; genus Linnaemya; species Linnaemya vulpina. The sequence continues at coordinate 2,378,756 of OY776281.1, read as the reverse complement.
ATTTATATATCTCTGTTAGGGTCACAGTGTCTACAAAGAATTGCCTGATGGAAAACATATAGAGTCGAAAATTGTTAAAGTTTTTTTCGTACTTGGATTAAAAATATATACGTATAAAAAATAATTTATTACAAAACATACTGTAATGTGTGATTTAATTTTTATTGAACATTTTTATTTTGCTATATCAATATTTATATAGGCTAAATTGTGCTAACTTAGTTAAAATCTCAGAAAGACATGATGATAAATATTCCTAGGCACAAAGGAAGTCAACATCAGTTTTATTCAACTTACACAGCAGAGCAGAACAGCTGTTTTCGAAAGTCGCAACACTTTCATCTTCAGTGCTCATGTGTATATTGTGTTTATCACCACTGTTTAGGTGGCTTAATTGAATGTGATAACAGTTTTCTATTTACACAAATTTTATTGTGAAAAACAATCCGAGAACCATATCAACCTGATGTTAACACTTGTGTGTTATAATACCTGTGTTACCATTTGATTATTTTCTTCATGTCCCATTTTTCTGAATTTTTTTTTCCATTATACATTAAGTCAAGCTTTTTTGGTTTGAATTTTATACTTAAGTATTTGTGAACGTTTTTCCAATTTTCATTGGTAGCTCAAGCCAAAGCTTAAATTGTATGTGATTTTATTTTTATTGAACATTTTTATTTTGCTATATTAATATTTATATAGGCTAAATTGTTCTAACTTAGTTAAAATCTCAGAAAGACATGATGATAAATTTTCCTAGGCACAAAGGAAGTCAACATCAGTTTTATTCAACTTACACAGAAGAGCAGAACAGCTGTTTTCGAAAGTCGTAACACTTTCATCTTCAGTGCTCATGTGTATATTGTGTTTATCATCACTGTTAGGTGGCTTAGTTGAATGTGACAACAGTTTTCTATTTACACAAATTTTGTTGTGAAAAACAATCCGAGAACTGTATCAACCTGATCTTAACACTTGTGTGTTATAATACCTGTGTTACCATTTGATTATTTTCTTCATGTCCCATTTTTCTGAATTTTTTGTTCCATTATACATTAAGTCAAACTTTTTTGGTTTGAATTTTATACTTAAGTATATGTGAACGTTTTTCCAATTTTCATTGGTAGCTCAAGCCAAAGCTCATATTGTATGTGATTTAATCTTTATTGAACATTTCTATTTTGCTATATTAATATTTACATAGGCTAAATTGTTCTAACTTAGTTAAAATCTCAGAAAGACATGATGGTAAATATTCCTAGGCACAAAGGAAGTCGAAAACAGCTGTTCTGCTCTGCTGTGTAAGTTGAATAAAACTGATGTTGACTTCCTTTGTGCCTAGTAATATTTATCATCATGTCTTTCTGAGAGTTTAACTAAGTTAGAACAATTTAGCCTATATAAATATTAATACTGTAATGTTTTAAATTGCTCAATCACAAAATCTGTTGTATCGTAGTATTTGAAAAACAGTATAAAACTAAATATTTCTACATAAAGATATGTTACCAATTAATAATTCAAATGAAATACCTAAGACTAAGAAAATCGTTGCAATCATCACTCCATCACTTTTTAAATAAGATGTTTGTCGCACATTAATCATTCAATATCAACAAAAACCCACCTTCTTTAAAATATAATACAAAATTTTATCTATTTCTTGAACAAATCATGTTCTGTGCTTTTGTTTATCTTCGCACAGTGTTGATAATCAAAGGATGAATCTATAGATGATTCCATCCATTAATTACCAACTTGGAGCAATAAATTGGCGCAAAATCAACTATTTTCCATTTTGCGCCAATAATCCTACCAAGAAATTTTAATTGTTTGTAAACAAAAATATGTAATTTTATATCGACAAGAAAAAGTAAAGAGATAGCAAACAAAAATTTGCTGTCCCTCTCGCAACATCGGTCGAAAACATTACCACTACATACACAGTTGTCATGTCTAATTAGTAGTCTATGATAATATGTCAACAATAGCACATGTTTATCGAATGCTTTGTTGCTTTTTTTCAGGTTCACACTAAAAAAAATGTTGCGTGGCTATTCAATGCCATGTTAATGCTCTTTCATTTAGTCCTCAATGATTTTTTATAATGATTTATACAAATAAGGGCCATTATTACAACTTGGTGTTATCTTAAAGTGAGATTTTGTCGGTCAGATAACCACATTTTCAATATTACAAATTTCCTTGAACTTAAGTTTGTGCGATATATTAAAGGCAAGTTCGACTTTGCGATAAATTTTACCAGGAGGATTTATGTTTATATTACCATATTTTCTTATAGTTTAATATGGTAGCAACAATCATAGGTCTTCTTCACTTGAAAAGTTTTTTCCCGTCTTCTCACAGCTTGCACAAATGTTTCCTTGGATGCTGACATTTTTTATTTGATAACACAAAGTTATATTTGCACAAATAAAAGATGCATATATTTTTAAAAGGTAAAAACAAGTGTGTCGTTGCCACTACAATTTTTCGCGATCTAAATAATCTTTCAAAAGTAGTCTGTAATTGCTAGTGGTATTGCCACACAATAAGAAATATGCATTTATTATTACCGGCAAGTTGTAATAATGAAAAGTTGCTACCGACCACTTTATCGACTTGTTGCGGTAACGTTGGCATTTACTACAACCAACTTTGTCATCAAGTTATAATAATGGCCCCAACATGTTTTTTGTTAAACAAAATTTATGCACAATATAACAAATATCATATTCACATCTTTTACTTTTATAGAGTATATATATAATTGAGAGTTTTAATATAAAATTTAAAAAATTAAATTGAATTATTTTATATTTATATTTTAATTCAAATAATATATATTATATAATAAATATTATATATTATATATTAAATATTATATAATAAAATAATAAATAATGTGTTTGCTTTTTAATATGAATATAATTTTTCGGTTTTTCAATCTCTTACTAATATTATAATTTGGCGGTAAATAAATAAATTCTCTAAATTTGTTTTTCCTCTCTTACTCATTAATACACAACAAACAATTTTTTGGGCATCACTGATATATATATATATATATATATATATATATATATATATATAATTATATATATATATATATATATATATATATATATACATATATATATATATATATATATATATATATATATATATAAATATTTATATATATATATATATATATATATATATATTGTTACAAAGATTAGAAATAGATTTAAATAAAACGACAATGTGGCTATATGTACTTGGCAGCACTGCCAATTAATCTCTAGTTGTCAAAATGTTACAACCCTGGTCAACACAATATAGATAATATTCAAATTAACGGAAATGGAATACTCTGGAATATACAAGATCATTCGAGGCTGTGCCAATAATAAGTGTAAATAACAACAACGAAAAACCTAGCAACATAAATGCTAAGAGATGTTATTCTTAATGATCTTGTAAACAAGTATTCGCTGCTAATAAAACTAACGAGGTTCATAAGTATACACAGCCATATACACATAGCAGAAAAAGAAACAAAGCTACACAGCACACAGAACACTCATACATACAACCACACATAGTTACCATAAGCAAAACACACAAATCAGCATTGTCATGTATATAAACACACGTTTATAGCTACATGTTAAGTAAAGTACAACCAACAACAACCATGCCCAGAAGCTTCGCGAAGTTAGCAGACGACGTCACTTTGCTATATAAAGACGCTGCCAGAGCTCAGCAAATAGAGTGTGATTTCAAATATAGACGTGTTAACATCGCTAAGTGTTTAGTAGTACAAATACTCGTGTTAATAAAGTAATAAATGAAGTGTTGCCGCATTATATTTCTAAAATTAATTTGTCTGTGTTTTAATTTGATGCAATTAAACGAATCCTTGAAGGATAAGTAAAAAATCGTTTTTACGAAAAGGTCTAAAAACGTAACAATTGGTGTCAGAAGTGGAATTGCAAAAACAATTAAAAGGACATTGCAATTTAAAAAAAGAAATGGACATTAAAAAAAAATTTAAAATAAATAATCATGCAAAAGGCTAAATAAGATGCAAAAGGAGCTCAGTAAGCTCGAATTGCCAACTGCAGCTAACAAGGCTGAACTGCAGAAGAGGCTGATAGATGAGTTTAAGATTTGCTGCATGGACATCGGGACATACGAGTTTGAGGACAAAGACGATGTGCAGGTATGCCTTCCTGCCACGACCAGCAGCATGGACATAAATTCAATGTTCGCTACTATGATGATCCAGAAAAAAGGAATCAGTGATGCACAAACTGCATCAAAAATCAGCAGTGACAAGCTTGTAGCCGAAATAAGTGAAATAAAACAAAACTCTCACCAGATGCAGGAGGCATCAAGGATCAGCAGTGACAAGCTTGTAGCCGAAATAACTGAAATAAAACAGAACTCTCAGCAGATGCAGGAAAAGCTTGTAGCCGAAATACAGGAGTTAAATAAAGCCACGAACGAGACCCTGGTAGAGGTTTTTGAAGCCATTAACAGGAGGGTGGATTCTATTGAGAATAAATTCTCAGAGCTGGCGGATAGAGTTCAACATCTAGAAAGCGGTGGCCTGGAACAGCATGCAAAGGAGTTCGAAAAGAAATTGCATGTTCTAGAGGACAAAGTGCATAACCTGGAGTGTAGTGGCGGGCCAGTACGAGCAGTTGAGGAGGTTTCTGCACGGATAAAAGCGCCATGCTTCGACGGCAGCGTACCATTAGGCATCTCCAAATTCCAGTTCGAGACGGTTGCTAGCAGAAATGGATGGGATGCTGAAGAAAAGGCCATAGAGTTGATTTTGTCCTTAAAAGGTACAGCCGCAGAGGTACTTGAGACTGTGCCAGTAAGCAGCAGAAACAACTATAATGAAATAATGGCAGCATTGCAGTGCAAGTATGGTGGTGAGCACAAGCGCGATTTATACAGAATGGAATTGTGATGTAGAGTCCAGAAGCCTAACGAATCTCTACAAGATTTCGCAATGGAAATCGAGCGTTTAGTGCAGCTCACATATCCAGGCGAGAGTCACCCGTTCCTGGACCACTTTAAAACTGAGGCTTTCGTTAACAGCATTCGCGACTCTGATGTTAAACTGGGGGTGTGTGCTACGCAGAAATCCACTTTCGCTGAAACTGTTTCATTTGCGCTGGCTCAAGAGACTGCAGGATGATTTTCAAGCCACAGATATGTAAAGTGCGGAATGTGGAGGTTTTGTCTGAGGAGGATAACAACCTAGTTGCTAGCGTTAAGGAGGCAATGCGACAACTGCTGGCAGAAAAGGCTATCAAAGAAAAGCCTAAGTGCTTTAATTGCGGAAAGATCGGTCATTTTCAGCGCAGCTGCAAAGCACCAAGGAAGGGAGGTAGATCTGTTTCGCCGCCAAGAAACAGCGAACGGGTGAACCAAACAACATCACAAGAGTCCCCGGTAAACTAAAACGAGCTAGCACTGAGGGGCAAGAGCTAGCTCTCACAAACGTGGGCCCAACAATCTCCATATCAGTGATGCAGCAGAAAAATAGCAATCTCACTGCGTCCGGACACATCAATGGGGAAAAGCACGTACTTACCATAGACACAGGGGTATCGCAGTCAATAATAAGGCCCGATATAGTAAAGGGGAAATGCGAGCGGTTAAGCAATACACGGCTACGTACAGCTACTGGAGAGCCTGCCACTGTCTATGGTAAGATTGAAGTGAAGGTGACTATAGCCAACAGCAACGTGAGATAAGTGTTTATTGTTGCCGATATTGTCGATGAGGTTATTATTGAAGCCGATTTTATGATTAATCATGGCATTAATCTTCATAGGGGACAACACCTGATGATTTGGCGTAATGTGGAAATACCCCTTGATGTTGAATATGACAACAAACCGCAAGTAACAAGAGTATTTGCTATTGAGAGTCAGACAATACCGCCGCAGTTTGAAACAGTCATATGGGTGCGGATGAAGGGAGATTGTGAGGACAATCGGTTGTGGGTTGTAGAACCGGCAGATCAAAAGAGAGAGCTTATAACAGCGAAAGCTCTATTGAAAACTAGTAAAGGAGGAATAGTCCCTATAAGAGTGCTTAACTTGTCAGACCATGAAAAAATAATCAAAGAAAATTCCGATGTTGGCCAGTGTACTCCAGCAGAGGCAAAAATAAACTGCGAGAAGAAGATAGAGCCTACTAATTTGTCCGCAAAAGTACGTGAACAATTTGAGGAATACGTAGAGAAGTGGGTAGCAGGTCTATCAGCGATAGATAAAAATAAAGCCAAGCAGTTACTAAAAAGGCATGCCAGTATCTTCGCCATGGGAAGCCAAAGCCAGCGTAGAACTGCATTGGTGAAACATGAAATTAACACAGGCGAAGCTAGGCCGATTAAACAGCCACTCAGAAGCGTACCCCTAGCAAAGCGGGATAAAGTAAAAGAGCTTGTAAGTGAAATGGAGCGTGATGGCGTAATTGAGCCATCTTCTGGTCCTTGGAGTTCGCCTGTAGTCTTAGTTAAAAAGAAAGATGGCAGTACTAGATTCTGCGTAGACTACAGGAAGCTCAATGACATAACCAAGAAGGACAGTTATCCGCTCCCCAGAATCGATGACACTTTGGACACGCTAGCTGGTACCAAATGGTTCTCTACGCTGCACTTCCGAAGCGGATATTGCCAAGTGGAAATTGCAGAGACAGACAAGGAGAAAACTGCCTTCAGTGTCGGCAACGGATTATGGCAGTTCAAAGTCATGCCATTTGGTCTCTGCAATGCTCCGGCCACATTTGAACGCCTAATGGAGAAGGTACTGATAGGACTTCACTGGAAGACGTGCTTGGTATATCTCGATGACATAATCGTGATGGGGAAAACTTTTGATGAACACCTCAAAAACATGGCAGAAGTTCTTGAACGAATATCATCAGCTGGATTGAAACTCAGCTTGAAGAAATGTGCATTGTTCCAGAAAGAAGTAAAGTATTTGGCGCATCGTGTTACAGCAGACGGAATCTCAACAGATGAAGATAAAATAAAAGCAGTAAGGGACTGGCATCAACCTAAAAATCTTCATGAATTGCGCAGCTTTTTGGGCCTTTGCACATACTACAGACGTTTTGTGCCGAATTTTGCCAGTGTAGCTGCAAGCTTGCATGAGCTGACAAAGAAGTCAAGACCATACCATTGGGGCGAGCCACAGGAAAAATCCTTCCAGAAACTCAAAGAATTATTATGTACGTCACCAGTGCTAACGTATCCCATAGCTGGAGAAAAATTTGTGCTGGATACTGATGCGAGCGGCTATGGCATAGGGGGTGTGCTATCCCAAGTAGTAAATGGCACTGAGAAGGTCATAGGGTACTATAGCCGTGTACTCTCAAAACCTGAGAGGAATTACTGTATGACACGACGTCAGCTTCTGGCGGTATTGGAATGCATTAAATATTACCATGAGGACCTGTATGATGAACACTTTACATTAAGGACCGATCATTATGCACTGAGATAGCTATTATAGTTTAAAAATCCTGAAGGGCAACTGGCAAGGTGGATTGAGCATCTGTAGAGATTCGACTTCAGCATTGAGCATAGAAAGGGCACAAAGCATAACAATGCGGATGCTCTTTCAAGGAGACTCTGCTGTTTAGAGTGTAAACACTGTGTTAGAACCGAGCAAAAGGAAGGCCTTGTTGATGTTCGGCTAATGCACATCGGCCCTGATGAAGACTGGTCAGCGGCACAGAGGGACGACAGCATACTAAGGAAAATTATATCGGCCAAAGAAGAGGACAGACGACCGTCCCAGAATGAAATTTCGGCTGAAAGCCCACTCGCCAAATCTTATTGGGCTCAGTGGAAGAGCCTCAAGGTAATAAAAGGGTGTTTATACCGCGTATGGGAAAGTGTAGATGGCAAAACAACCTCAAATTTAATAGTTGTGCCATACTCCAAAATAAGTAAAGTTTTACAAGAGTTTTATAATGGACCTAGTGGCGGTCATCTTGGAGTAACAAAAACACTTGAGAAACTGTAGCAGCGTTTTTATTGGGTTGGATGTCAACAAGCCGTAGCCGACTGGATAGCAAACTGCCCACAGTGCATAGCAGCCAAAGGCCCAGTAAGAAGAAGCCGGGGACAGCTGCAACAATACAACTCAGGAGCAGCATTCGAGCGGATCGCAATGGATGTAGCAGGTCCCTTTCCCGTCACCGAAGCCGGAAATCGTTATGTACTTGTGGTAATGTACTATTTCAGTAAATGGCCAGAGGTATATGCTATACCTAACCAGGGAGCAAAGACGATTTTAAATGCTTTCGTCAACAACTGGGAATGTCGCTATGGTGTCCCAATAGAATTACATTCCGACCAAGGAAGGAATTTCGAGTCTGCCATATTCAGGGAAATGTGCGAGTTATATGGGATAAAGAAAACCAGAACGACGCCGCTGCATCCACAGTCTGATGGCATGGTAGAAAGGTTCAATCGCACCTTAGAAGAGTACCTACGAAAAGTAGTAAGCACCCATCAGAGGGATTGGGACGAGCACATCCCCAAATTTTTGATGGCATATAGGTCAGCTGTACACGACTCAACATCGAGAACGCCAGCCAAAATTATCTTCGGGACGGAATTAAAACTACCTGGTGATCTGGAATTTGGTGTTAAGCCAACTGTGGAAGAAGGAGCTATTACGTCCCAGGAGAAGGAGGACTTAAGCGAACTGCATGAGTTCATGCGTAATAGAATCAAGGTGTTCAGTGACAAGATGAAGGCTAGGTATGACCGCGCAGCAAATTCAGAGGGATTTATGGAAGGACAATTGGTTTTACTTTATAACCCACAACGGAAGAAAGGATTGTCCCCAAAATTACAGACTCACTGGGATGGCCCGTATAAAGTGATTAAGAGAGTGAATGACGTCGTATACCGGATACAAAAGTATAATAGCTCAAGGTCGAAAATGAAGATAGTACATCTCGAACGATTGGCGCACTATAGAAGAAGTGATTGTATGCATATTCGGGTCGAACAGGCTTAAGTGGGCGGCAGTGTTACAAAGATTGGAAATAAATTTAAATAAAACGACAATGTGGCTATATGTACTTGGCAACACTGCCAATTAATCTCTAGTTGCCAAATATTACAACCCTGGTCAACACAATATAGATAATATTCAAATTAACGGAAATGAAATACTCCGGAATACTCAAGATCATTCGAGGCTGTGCCAATAATAAGTGTAAATAACAACAACGAAAAACCTAGAACATAAATGCTAAGAGATGTTATTCTTAATGATCTTGTACGCAAGTATTCCCAGGTAATAAAGCTAAACAGGTTCACAAGTATACACAGCCATATACACATAGCAGAAGAAGAAACAAAACTACACAACACACAGAACACTCTTACATACAACCACACATAGTTACCATAATCAAAACACACAAGTCAGCATTGTCATGTATACAAACACACGTATATAGCTACATGTTAAGTAAAGTACAACCAACAACAACCATGCCCAAAAGTTTCCCGAAGTTACCAGACGTCGTCACTTTGCTATATAAAGACGCTGCCAGAGCTCAGCGAGAGAGGGTGATTTCAAATATAGACGTGTTAACATCGGTAAGTGTTTAGTAGTACAAATACTCGTGTTAAATAAAGTGTTGCCGCATTATATTGCTAAAATTAATTTATCTGTGTTTCAATTTGATGCAATTAAACGAATCCTTGAAGGATAAGTAAAAAAACCGTTTTTACGAAAAGGTCTAAAAACGTAACAATATATATATATATATATATATATATATATATATACACAATAGTTTACGTTGATATCACCAAACAACAGTATTGAAAATGATATGTTGTTAATATATTTTATTTTTTTAGTATTACATATTTTTCTGGCTTTTTTAAATCACTTATTAATATATTGTTGTTTATTGGAAATAAGAAGTCGTCATTTTATTTCAATTTATCTTGACAGCAAAACCAAAACAAACTTATTTATTGCAAAGTAAAACAAGGAATGAAAATAATGTATGCAAAATTACAAAATCAAAGTAACATAAATACAATGGTAAGTATACATGTTGAAATCAATGGTTTCTAGATTAAAATTATTATATATGTGTGTTGTTATTTCACACTCCCTCTCAACACAATATCAATAGTAATATAAATTTATAGTTTTACAAAATTTCTAATGTTTAATTTTACATACATTTTTTGTAAGTATATCAGACAGCATATCTTCAGTGGGAACATATCCAATGCCGATTATGCCTTTAGAATAAATATCACGAACTTTAAATCTACTTGTTAATTTCTGGCGTGATATGTTGTATTTTTAACTAAATACTGCGCACTTTGGTTAGTACCATACAAATTTAAAGGCCCAACTTCTGGAAAACGTAGTTATTCGATCAACCTGCTAGAGATAAGGCTCAACGTGTGGATCAGTGTTACGCTGCGCAAGTTTACTCACGGAGTGCAGGATATCCGGTCGTGTCAAAAACGCTAATTACATTAATTCGCCGATGGCAGAAACATCAACTTTTGTGCAATAATTTACGGTACATATTACCTGAAACACCGCTTCAAGTGGTGTGGTAACTTTTTTACATTCTTGCAATCTAAAACTACCCTTATATATTGCCGCTGGGATTCTTTAATTGAACCTGTTTCGCCAATAGTTTTGAACTTCATTCCGAGCAAGTTATTCTGCTGCTCCGTCTTTGATATCCAATTCTTTGGCTATTGCGGTTTTTATATCATTAAGATCAACTTTGGATGAACCGGGAGTTATGAGGTCATCTACGTAAATTCCGATGATATTAAACATGTTATTGCGATTTATGGTATAGATGTTTTGTTCAGTTGTGCATTTCTTGAACCCCATTTTACTTAAGACCTTATTTTGATTTTTTCAATCCTAGAACTTTATCTAGCCTATGTGCATCTTCGAAACACTCTGGTTGTACCATGTACACCTTATCATCTAAATCGGCATTCCAATAAGCAGTCTACACATCCATTTGGTGCACAAACAATTCATGTTCTACAGCTGAAGCAATTAGTAACTTTATATCAACATACTTCATGACTGGTGAAAAACTTTCTTTATAATTCATGCCATATTTCTGACTATAACCATTGGCTATCAGTCTAGCTTTAAGACATTTATTCATATTTTTTTAAATTTTTTTTTTTACTGAGAAAAGCCACTTACAGCCAACTTCTTTAAGTCCTACTGGTAATTCAGTTAACATACTCCCTCTGCATTGCAGATTTCCATGAACTCGCATTTTCACCATTCAGCGCTTCGTAAGGTATTGTATACCTTTTGTTTTGATAAGCCTAGGACATTCTGGACTTCTTCTTGCACACTGCTATAGATTTCTGCTATTAATCTACAGCTTCTTCTTCTGCTGCTACTTCGGATCTGTTGCTATTTTAACGTGATTTACTTTGACATTACAGTTATTATTACTGATTAAAAGCATTATATACATACTCTCGAGAAACACTTTATTTGGCAAATTGCCTGTTTTTCAGGGAATGCTTAATATTCCATAAAAGAGCTTAGAACCTAGTCCTTAGATTTAATAAAAAACACGGTTATGAAACGAAACTTATCATTTATAAAAGTTGCAAAATAACTGGAGCCAGCACTAGATGGTATATTTACTGGTCCATAAATATCACTGTGTACTATCTCAAGCAATGATTTTGGTCTAAATTGCGACCTATCGAAGGGCTTAACTGCGATTTAAACTTTTGAGTATGTTTCACGTGAAATATCTTTAATATTAAGTTGCTTTACTACTTTCTTCTTCGCCATTTCTCTCAAACAATTACAAGACCATATATAAGATCCCAATTAACTAAATTATTTTCTACCATACATTTATTTTGGATACTTTCACTTTTGTATATATATATATATACATATATATATATATATATATATATATATATATATATATATATTCTAATATTATTATAGGCTTTTAAGACAAAATTATTTTGTATATATTTTATATAAAAAATTTTTTTTGCATACAACTATTTTCCCTCTATCACCCATTTTACTTATGGAAATAAAAATTCCCTTTAGCTCTGGGACATGTAAAATGTTTCTAAGGACTAACTTGTTTTGTCGATCATTAACTACAACTTTCCTCGGCCAGTTGCTTTCAAACTGTTTTTGTTTGGTATATATACATATTCGTCGCATTTTTCGTACTTTTCAAATATGTTATATATTGTTGATATTATTATGAGTTTTGTTACGGCTTATTTTCTGAATATTTTAGGTTTTTATAACCTTCAATGGAAAGTACAATACTATAAACTTCAGATGTGTTGTTATATCAAGAAGCTTCTTGCTTATGAGCACCTTTTTCTAATAACTTTATTTTTAATGATGCCTTGTTAGGTAATGAGTCTCTGGTCTCCATTGCAATTACAAGTCAGTCCTTCGTAATACTTTGGCAAGCTGTACAATAGTAGTATCACCAATTTCTCTTCAGCTACTAAAAATTTTTTTCTGAAAACTGATCTATTAAAATTTGTTTAAAATTATTTATATGATCGCTCATGTTACCACCTTTGTGCATAGACATATATAAAAGTTTTTTCAATAATATTATCTTCCTAGTAGGCCCTTTTTGGCTGACGAATTTTTTGTAGCTTTTGACACGCTACTGAACCTGACACACAATTCTTTATATAGTTCATCTGGTTAGCTTTTACACGTAGTACAATGTATGCTAACCCCTTTCATCTTTCGTTTCATACAACTTATAAGCAGACTTACCACACTAGATAATTCATAACGTATCTATAAGCTTCACACATGAAATCTCCATATTGAGTAGTTGGATGCACCTAAATTATCAACATCGGTGACATGATGAAAATTCTCCCTCTGTTGGCACGACAACAATAATAAACGACAAACTTTAATATATATAAATATATATATATATATATATATATATATATATATTATAATATTAAACAAGCTTATGGTCGTTTTTTATTCAATTATATTTAGTCTAATTTTTATTCGTTATTTCGTTAAGAGCTTGTTAACATCTTCAGGAAATAAAAATTATTAAAATTTTATAGACAAATGGTTTTGAAACATGACATAAAAACCTATTCACAATATTTGTTTTTCAAATTCAATAACATATAAAATATTTTTTCAACATTAAAAATTTATAGTAAAACGATCTTTTTCAACATTAACAAATTATAATGAATATATATACAGTGGATCAATAAAGATTCAAGATGGATCTTTCAATAACTTTGTTTCTCCTTAACTTGAAAAAATAATTTCGATATCTTTTTATAGAATGATCGTTCTATTAACCAGCTACTACAAAAAATAAAAATTATCTTAAGTTCGTGGCGAAAGCAGCAAAATGGGCAATCACACAGAAATCTTTATGAGCGTTCGTAAAATTATTATAAATCTTCACGAGAAAGGAAAATCCTATCGCGAAATCGGAATCATTGTGCAGAGGCCTTATACTAGTGTAAGAAACATCATACAACATTATAAAAAAACGGCAAATTTAGAGCGTGAAACCAGATGTGGACGCCCAAAAAAATTTACACCACGCCAGGAGCGGATGATTGTTGCTGCAGTGGCTCAAATCCCAAAGATTTCGGCTGTAAAATTGTGCGAAGATATGATGCAAAGCTTTAAAGAAAGCTTCAATCTGCAAACAATCCGAAATACGCTGCACAAAGCTGGTTATCATGGCAGAGTTCCCCGTCGTAAGCCTTTGCTTTCTAACATAAACAAGAAAAAGAGATTAGAATTCGCAAAACTTCATATGAAACAGCATGAAGCATTCTGGAATAGCGTTATATTTAGCGATAAATCAAAATTTAACATTTTTGGTTCGGATGGACCACAAAAAATATGGCGAAAAGCAAATAAAGAGCTACAGGAAAAGAATGTTGTTAAGACCGTGAAACACGGTGGTGGTAACGTCATGGTGTGGGGGTGTATGGAGTGGGAAATCTTGTATTCATAGACGATAAAATGGACAAGTATTCTTATTTAAATATTTTAAAAGAGAATTTAACTCCAAGTATCGCAAAGCTGGGGTTAAATGGAAACTTCTTGTTCCAACAAGATAATGACCCAAAACATTCGTCATATCTTGTGCAGGAATGACTTATCTACCATTGCAAACAATTCAAAACACCTCCGCAGTCGCCAGATACAAATTCTATCGAACACGTTTGGTACTTGCTGGAGAAAAAAATACGAAAGCATAACATTACATCAAAAGAATCGCTTAAAGAAGCACTTCGCATAGAATGGGAAAATATTACACCTGATGAAACATCTACATTGGTAAAAAGTATGTCCCGGCGCTTAGAAGCAATTATACAGGCCAAAGGAGGTTCCACCAAATATTAAATGAGCAAAAACCACTCATATATATAAACTTTTCACATGTGTGCCTAAATTTTTTTATGTGGATTTACGTTATTTTTTAGTTTTTAAAGCATTGTATTTTAGAAAAAAAAAGAATATGAAATATATTTTGTGTTGAATGGTCAATAAAACATCCAACATATAAAACGATATCGAAATAATTTTTTAAGTTAAGGAGAAATAAAGATATTGACAGATCCTTTTTAAAAAACATGGTGTGCGTAAACTTTATTAATCCACTGTATATATATATATATATATATATATATATATATATACATATACACACATAAATACACACATATACATATGCATACACATACATACATATATATATATATATATATATATATATATATATATGTATATAATTTCTATGAGACAAGAAATGGCACCTCAAAATTCAAAATTTGCCTATTTTTAGCAGCATATCGACAGAAAAGGCATTCAATTAACTTTTCAACGATATGCGATTTAATTCGATCGGACTCTTCGGTTGGGCTCCACAAGGGTTTGAGTGGGACCATACACAGAAAAACACAAAAGTACCGTTATCTAAAAAACGATACTTAAGAAAAAAAATTACAGCGTTTTTCGTGTTCAGGAGGTCCCAATTAACTTATCTAGGCATGTGGCGTTCTTGGTATTTTTTTGCTGTAAGCCAGTGTTATTATATGATTAGAAAAATAACAATTTTCCTAATCATTTAATAAATAAATTAATATTACAATATAGAAATAGAAGAACAGAAAATACTAATAGTAATACAGAAAAAAAATTGTTTAAATCTTTAACATACATACCAGGAATATCAGAAAGGTTCACAAAATCTATAATTTACGATACACATAATACATAGAACGTATAATACATTAAACAGACTATTTAGTAAAAATAAAGATAAAGTTTAAAAATGGGATAGATCAAATTTAGTATATAAAATACGATGCAAGGGTAATGATATAGAAAATTGTAATAAATTGTACATTGGTACGACCAAGAATATATTAAAGACTAGGACAGCAGGTCTTAAATCAGATCCAAAATATGGGGATATAAATTCACAAAAAACAGCTTTATCTTCCCATTGTTCTAAATCATATCATTTTCTAGATTTTGAAAATGTTTCAATATTATATACAGAAAATAATTACAAACGTCGATTAATGTTAGAAATGTTAGAAATAATAAACGTACCTTCATCACACAGAAGAAATCATAAAATAGATACAAAAAAATTAGCACAGAATTAAAGACATTTAGTTAGTAAGAATTGCAGATTTATATAATATAATTGTTAATATTAACTATTTTTTGCTAGCGATAATTTATTGTATTATTGTTATTATATAATAACTTATACTAATTGTTACAATTATTGCCTATGAGTATGTAGGCATATATACATGTATATGTGTGGGGATGTGTATGTAGTTATATATGTACATGTATTTGTATGTGTGTGTATGTGTTTGTATATGTGTGTATGTATATATGTACACGCATATATTTGTATCTGAATGTGTATATATATGCATATATATGTATATATATATATATATATATATATATATATATATATATATTTATATTGTTACGTTTTTAGACCTTTTCGTAAAAACGGTTTTATTATTTATCCTTCAAGGATTCGTTTTATTGCATCAAATTAAAACACGGACAAATTAATTTTAGAAATATAATGCGGCAACACTTTATTTATTACTTAACACGAGTATTTGTACTACTCAACCCTCAGCGATGTTAACACGTCTATATTTGAAATCACACTGATTCTTGCTGAGCTCTGGCAGCGCCTTTATATAGCAAAAATGACGTCGTCTGGTAACCTCGCGAAAGTTCTGGGTATGGTGGTTGTTTTTTACTTGACATGTGTGTGTTTGTATACATGACAATGCTGACTTGTTTGGTTTGCTTATGGTAACTATGTGTGGTTGAATGTATAAGTGTTCTGTGTGTTTTGCCTATGGTAACTATGAGTGGTTGTATGAATGAGTGTGCGGTTTTGTTTCTTCTACGTGTATATGGCTGTGTATACTTGTGAATCTATTTAGCTTTATTAGCAGCGAATACTTGCATACAAGATTATTAAGAATAACATCTCTTAGCATTTATGTTGCTAGGTTTGTTGTTGTAGTGGTTTACTCTTATTGGCACAGCCTTGAATGATCTTGTATATTCTGGAGTATTCCATTTCCGTTAATTTGAATATTATCTATATAGTGTTGACCAGGGTTGTAACATTTTGACAACTATAGATTAATTTGCAGTGCTGCCAAGTACATATAGCCACATTGTCGTTTTCTTTAAATCTATTTCTAATCTTTGTAACACTGCCGCCCACTTAAGCCTGTTCGACCCGAATAGGCATACAATCACCTCTTCCATAGTGCGCCAATCGTTCGAGATGTACTATCTTCATTTTCGACCTTGGGCTATTGTGCTTCTGTATCCGGTATACAACGTCATTCACTCTCTTAATCACTTTATACGGGCCATCCCAGTGAGTCTGTAATTTTGGGAACAATCCTTTCTTCCGTTGTGGGTTATACAGTAAAACCAATTGTCCTTCCATAAATCCCTCCGAATTTGCTGCGCGGTCATACCTAGCCTTCATCTTGTCACTGACCATCTTGATTCTATTGCGCACGAACTCATGCAGTTCGCTTAAGTCCTCCTTCTCCTGGGACGTAATAGCTCCTTCTTCCACAGTTGGCTTAACACCAAATTCCAGATCACCAGGTAGTTTTAATTCCGTCCCGAAGATAATTTTGGCTGGCATTCTCGATGTTGAGTCGTGTACAGCTGACCTATATGCCATCAAAAATTTGGGGATGTGCTCGTCCCAATCCCTCTGATGGGTGCTTACTACTTTTCGTAGGTACTCTTCTAAGGTGCGATTGAACCTTTCTACCATGCCATCAGACTGTGGATGCAGCGGCGTCGTTCTGGTTTTCTTTATCCCATATAACTCGCACAATTCCCTGAATATGGCAGACTCGAAATTCCTTCCTTGGTCGGAATGTAATTCTATTGGGACACCATAGCGACATACCCAGTTGTTGACGAAAGCATTTAAAATCGTCTTTGCTCCCTGGTTAGGTATAGCATATACCTCTGGCCATTTACTGAAATAGTACATTACCACAAGTACATAACGATTTCCGGCTTCGGTGACGGGAAAGGGACCTGCTACATCCATTGCGATCCGCTCGAATGCTGCTCCTGAGTTGTATTGTTGCAGCTGTCCCCGGCTTCTTCTTACTGGGCCTTTGGCTGCTATGCACTGTGGACAGTTTGCTATCCAGTCAGCTACGGCTTGTTGACATCCAACCCAATAAAAACGCTGCTTCAGTTTCTCAAGTGTTTTTGTTACTCCAAGATGACCGCCACAGGGTCCATTATGAAACTCCTGTAAAACTTTACTTATCTTGGAGTATGGCACAACTATTAAATTTGAAGTTGTTTTGCCATCTACACTTTCCCATACGCGGTATAAACACCCTTTTATTACCTTAACCCATTATTGGCCGCTACCCTAAAACGTGGGAATTTTTTGAATCCCTTGCAGGAGGATGTTATTATGACCCCAATGAAGAATATTTTTAGCAAAATTTTCCCTCCCGATATATAGGTTTCTTTACATGGACTGGTCGAAAAATCGACCAATGGCCGATAACTGTAAAAAAAAAAAAAAATTATTTGATATTTTTGAAGGAAAAAATATTGCCTTAGGCTTTATTCAAATGAATTTATTACAAATTGTTATGGTAGCCATAAAAACAGTTTGTGTGTAAGTATATATTGCACTTTTTGCATGTAAAAATTGCATGTTTCTTACACAATTTGCAGTGCCGATATTTATTTTCAACGCTTCTTATAATTGAGTGTACTTTTTCGTTGACTTGGGGTTGTTTGGGGACTATATCAAAATCTTGACTGTTTCGCTCACTGTCGTATTTTAAAAGCTGTGTTGTGACTTCAGAACGAAAATCAATTTGTGAAAGGGGTTTTGTCTTTTGGATTTTGGCAACATGCAGTGCATCTTCCACGCGTTGACCATTGCGTTACCAAGCGCATTAGTCCATATTGGCCACCACCATTTCTTTCCCTTTATACAGATACGATAATTGGCCACGGCATTTTCATGAAGGTCGACACCATCCATACCATGATTATACTCCTGAATTGCTTTTGGCTGTGAAATAGCGATAGCTTTTTTTTGCTTACGGCAATAACGTTTAGCATTAGCCATTGGTATTATTATGTTGAGTTATTGGTAATTACGTTGACAACAGAATTGTCATTCCAGCGCACCAACAATATTTCTTGTTCACTATCTAGCAACTGGTCAAATTCTCCGCGATTGCTTTTTTTAGATTCTTTAACGGAGCTTTCGCTGTTCGATTTTCGCGTATAGTACCCGTAACATAAAATTTGCGTTCATTCAATAGACACATGAGATGATAAGAAGAAAAGAAATTGTAAAAAAAAAACTATGTGACAATCGGGATCAGGTACGTTTGCCAGTAAGTCCAAAACAGTTTGAGCCCCAGGACCAATGTCCTTATCGTGTGGCGTGGCTGAACCACCATATAAAATACTGTAGAATAAATATCCACTTTTGGAGCACATGCACCATGATTTAAATCCAAAACGGATTGGTTTACGCTTAATGAACATTTTGCACGAGTGTCGCCCAAAATACGGAATCATCTGCTCATCAATTGATACAATATGGCTAAAAATTCCAAACTGCATAACATTTTTATTGAGAGCATCAACTAGTGGGCGAACTTTGGCAAATCGATCTGTTTCGTCTAAGCGGCTATTATCTGGTAGATGCAAATATCTTTTAATTGTTCTGAACCGATTGCGGCTCATGGCTTGCTTTACCATTGGAACTCCCATGTCGGGCTCCGTAGACCAATAATGGTCTATATGTGGTAAGGTATGATACCGCGACAAGTATAAAATTCCAATAAACCTACGTAGTTCAATAGGTGTAATACTGGCTGTAGCATTGTTCTGATTTGCATATATATTTGAAAAATTTGTAATATCCAGTATTATGGAATTATCAAAATATAAAGAAAAAATTTCAAATGGAGATTTAGAGCCTATAAAAAATATATAAGACTGAGTAAATACAAGAATCCAAAAGAAACAAAGCGGACCAATTACTCACCAATTTCTAAAAAAATTTCTTCCATTTTAACAGCTTCATTATTGGTTGGCTTTGTCGTGTAGCTAAAGTTTCTTGGCTTTCGCCACATAGGTATAGCAAAATCCGATTTTTTTGTAATGCTTCCCCTTTTCATACCTTTGTTACGTGAGTTGGATGTTGACGGCTCTTCAATTGTACTTTCAAACACATCACCCAATTTCTGTATATTGCCTTCATCTAGAGAATATTGTAATTCTGCACTACCAGCAATTTCTTTCATGAAGTCATCATTGTTTTCATTTATATTAATTTTATCGTCATCCAAATCTTCTTCATCAGTTAGAGATCCTATAGTTGCTGGTGGAATGTAAACGATATCTACATCTTTGGCTGCCGTTATAACTTGGTCTTCCTCGTCACCTGAGTCTAGCTCATTTAAAATATTAATTATTTCAGACTCATTTACTGCCTTATAAATCGGCATTGTAAAATATTGTAAAATTAGTTTTCAGCACAACTCTTTGCATTCACCTTCGTACACTTACTGACATTTTAACACAAATATTTCTATAACTAAAGTAAAACAAAATAATCTGGGGTTCCCCTGACTAAAATACGCGATATATTACTTAGCAATAGAAAACTACAGG
Organism: Linnaemya vulpina; assembly: GCA_963675445.1. Lineage (NCBI taxonomy): Eukaryota > Metazoa > Arthropoda > Insecta > Diptera > Tachinidae > Linnaemya > Linnaemya vulpina. The sequence goes on along the minus strand of OY776281.1, from coordinate 2,358,435 downwards.
GCGACACACAGAAAAACTTCAAAGGAAGTATTGCCAGATTTATTATGAAAATAACAGTTTTGAAACTCAAAACAATTTTTAAATTCTATGGTAGGGCCTCCGGCCACTGGTCGATTTTTCGACCACGAAAGATTGTTTGCATTTAAGAATGAGAAAATGTGTCATATGCAAATTGATTTTCGTCGATTCTTATAGTACAGGATTTAGGCTCTTAAAATAATGAAAAATAAGAAACAAAAATTACAATTATTAGATATAACTTTTAATTGGAAAAAAGTGCTAAAAATATGGTTTTTAAAATCCTCTTACCAAAATTTTTGTCAAATACTTTAGAAAATCATTTCACTACAGATATTTTAAAAATTAGTTCAGATTATATTTTTGTGAAAACAGATCAAAAAAATTATAGTAGACTTTTGAGATATGCGCTCAAAAAGTTACTGGTCGAAAAATCGACCAGTGGCATATAATGGGTTAAGGCAGTTCCACTGAGCCCAATAAGATTTGGCGAGTGGGCTTTCAGCCGAAATTTCATTCAGGGATGGTTTTCTGTCCTCTTCTTTGGCCGCTATAATTTTCCTTAGTATATCGCCGTCCCTCTGTGCCGCTGCCCAGTCTTCATCAGGGCCGATGTGCATTAGCCGAACATCCACAACGCCTTCCTTTTGCTCGGTTCTAACACAATGTTTACACTCTAAACAGCACGGTCTTCTCGAAAGAGCATCCGCATTGTTATGCTTTGTGCCCCTTCTATGCTCAATGCTGAAGTCGTAGCTCTGCAGGCGCTCAATCCACCTTGCCAGTTGCCCTTCAGGATTTTTAAACTGCAATAGCCATCTCAGTGCAGAATGATCGGTCTTTAATGTAAAGTGTTGACCATACAGGTACTTATGGTAATGTTTAATGCATTCCAATACCGCCAGAAGCTGACGTCGTGTCATACAGTAATTCCTCTCAGGTTTTGAGAGTACACGGCTATAGTACCCTATGACCTTCTCAGTGCCATTTACTACTTGGGATAGCACACCCCCTATGCCATAGCCGCTCGCATCAGTATCCAGCACAAATTTTTCTCCAGCTATGGGATACGTTAGCACTGGTGACGTACATAATAATTCTTTGAGTTTCTGGAAGGATTTTTCCTGTGGCTCGCCCCAATGGTATGGTCTTGACTTCTTTGTCAGCTCATGCCAGCTTGCAGCTACACTGGCAAAATTTCGGCACAAAACGTCTGTAGTATGTGCAAAGGCCCAAAAAGCTGCGCAATTCATGAAGATTTTTAGGTTGATGCCAGTCCCTTACTGCTTTTATTTTATCTTCATCTGTTGAGATTCCGTCTGCTGTAACACGATGCGCCAAATACTTTACTTCTTTCTGGAACAATGCACATTTCTTCAAGCTGAGTTTCAATCCAGCTGATGATATTCGTTCAAGAACTTTTGCCATGTTTTTGAGGTGTTCATCAAAAGTTTTCCCCATCACGATTATGTCATCGAGATATACCAAGCACGTCTTCCAGTGAAGTCCTATCAGTACCTTCTCCATTAGGCGTTCAAATGTGGCCGGAGCATTGCAGAGACCAAATGGCATGACTTTGAACTGCCATAATCCGTTGCCGACACTGAAGGCAGTTTTCTCCTTGTCTGTCTCTGCAATTTCCACTTGGCAATATCCGCTTCGGAAGTGCAGCGTAGAGAACCATTTGGTACCAGCTAGCGTGTCCAAAGTGTCATCGATTCTGGGGAGCGGATAACTGTCCTTCTTGGTTATGTCATTGAGCTTCCTGTAGTCTACGCAGAATCTAGTACTGCCATCTTTCTTTTTAACTAAGACTACAGGCGAACTCCAAGGACCAGAAGATGGCTCAATTACGCCATCACGCTCCATTTCACTTACAAGCTCTTTTACTTTATCCCGCTTTGCTAGGGGTACGCTTCTGAGTGGCTGTTTAATCGGCCTAGCTTCGCCTGTGTTAATTTCATGTTTCACCAATGCAGTTCTACGCTGGCTTTGGCTTCCCATGGCGAAGATACTGGCATGCCTTTTTAGTAACTGCTTGGCTTTATTTTTATCTATCGCTGATAGACCTGCTACCCACTTCTCTACGTATTCCTCAAATTGTTCACGTACTTTTGCGGACAAATTAGTAGGCTCTATCTTCTTCTCGCAGTTTATTTTTGCCTCTGCTGGAGTACACTGGCCAACATCGGAATTTTCTTTGATTATTTTTTCATGGTCTGACAAGTTAAGCACTCTTATAGGGACTATTCCTCCTTTACTAGTTTTCAATAGAGCTTTCGCTGTTATAAGCTCTCTCTTTTGATCTGCCGGTTCTACAACCCACAACCGATTGTCCTCACAATCTCCCTTCATCCGCACCCATATGACTGTTTCAGACTGCGGCGGTATTGTCTGACTCTCAATAGCAAATACTCTTGTTACTTGCGGTTTGTTGTCATATTCAACATCAAGGGGTATTTCCACATTACGCCAAATCATCAGGTGTTGTCCCCTATGAAGATTAATGCCATGATTAATCATAAAATCGGCTTCAATAATAACCTCATCGACAATATCGGCAACAATAAACACTTATCTCACGTTGCTGTTGGCTATAGTCACCTTCACTTCAATCTTACCATAGACAGTGGCAGGCTCTCCAGTAGCTGTACGTAGCCGTGTATTGCTTAACCGCTCGCATTTCCCCTTTACTATATCGGGCCTTATTATTGACTGCGATACCCCTGTGTCTATGGTAAGTACGTGCTTTTCCCCATTGATGTGTCCGGACGCAGTGAGGTTGCTATTTTTCTGCTGCATCACTGATATGGAGATTGTTGGGCCCACGTTTGTGAGAGCTAGCTCTTGCCCCTCAGTGCTAGCTCGTTTTAGTTTACCGGGGACTCTTGTGATGTTGTTTGGTTCACCCGTTCGCTGCTTCTTGGCGGCGAAACAGATCTACCTCCCTTCCTTGGTGCTTTGCAGCTGCGCTGAAAATGACCGATCTTTCCGCAATTAAAGCACTTAGGCTTTTCTTTGATAGCCTTTTCTGCCAGCAGTTGTCGCATTGCCTCCTTAACGCTAGCAACTAGGTTGTTATCCTCCTCAGACAAAACCTCCACATTCCGCACTTTACATATCTGTGGCTTGAAAATCATCCTGCAGTCTCTTGAGCCAGCGCAAATGAAACAGTTTCAGCGAAAGTGGATTTCTGCGTAGCACACACCCCCAGTTTAACATCAGAGTCGCGAATGCTGTTAACGAAAGCCTCAGTTTTAAAGTGGTCCAGGAACGGGTGACTCTCGCCTCGATATGTGAGCTGCACTAAACGCTCGATTTCCATTGCGAAATCTTGTAGAGATTCGTTAGGCTTCTGAACTCTACATCACAATTCCATTCTGTATAAATCGCGCTTGTGCTCACCACCATACTTGCACTGCAATGCTGCCATTATTTCATTATAGTTGTTTCTGCTGCTTACTGGCACAGTCTCAAGTACCTCTGCGGCTGTACCTTTTAAGGACAAAATCAACTCTATGGCCTTTTCTTCAGCATCCCATCCATTTCTGCTAGCAACCGTCTCGAACTGGAATTTGAAGATGCTTAATGGTACGCTGCCGTCGAAGCATGGCGCTTTTATCTGCGCAGAAACTTCCGCAACTGCTCGTACTGGCCCGCCACTACACTCCAGGTTATGCATTTTGTCCTCTAGAGCATGTAATTTCTCTTCGAACTCCTTTGCATGCTGTTCCAGGCCACCGCGTTCTAGATGTTGGACTCTATCCGACAGCTCTGAGAATTTATTCTCGATAGAATCCTCCCTCCTGTTAATGGCTTTAGAAACCTTTACCAGGGTCTCGTTCATGGCTTTATTTGACTCCTGTATTTCGGCTACAAGATTTTCCTGCATCTGCTGATTTTCGGCTACAAGTTTTTCCTGCATCTGCTGATTTTCGGCTACAAGCTTTTCCTGCATCTGCTGAGTTTCGGCTACAAGCTTTTCCTGCATCTGCTGAGAGTTTTGTTTTATATCACTTATTTCGGCTACAAGCTTTTCCTGCATCTGCTGAGAGTTCTGTTTTATTTGGATCATCATAGCAGCGAACATTGAATTTATGTCCATGCTGCTGGTCGTGCCAGGAGGGCATACATGCACATCGTCTTTGTCCTCAAATTCGTATGTCCCGATGTTCATGCCGCGATTCTTAAACTCATCTATCAGCCTCTTCTGCAGTTCAGCCTTGTTACCTGCAGTTGGCAATTCCAGCTTACTGAGCTCCTTTTTCAGCTGTTCAACTTTTAGCTCATCAAATTTCATGATTATTTATTTTAATTTTATAATGTCCTTTTTTTTCCCTTAAATTGCAATGTCCTTTTAATTATTTTTGCAATCCCACTTCTGACACCAATTGTTACGTTTTTAGACCTTTTCGTAAAAACGGTTTTATTATTTATCCTTTAAGGATTCGTTTTATTGCATCAAATTAAAACACGGACAAATTAATTTTAGAAATATAATGCGGCAACACTTTATTTATTACTTAACACGAGTATTTGTACTACTCAACCCTCAGCGATGTTAACACGTCTATATTTGAAATCACACTGATTCTTGCTGAGCTCTGGCAGCGCCTTTATATAGAAAAATGACGTCTTCTAGTAACCTCGCGAAAGTTCTGGGTATGGTGGTTGTTTTTTACTTGACATGTGTGTGTTTGTATACATGACAATGCTGACTTGTTTGGTTTGCTTATGGTAACTATGTGTGGTTGAATGTATGAGTGTTCTGTGTGTTTTGCCTATGGTAACTATGAGTGGTTGTATGAATGAGTGTGTGGTTTTGTTTCTTCTACGTGTATATGGCTGTGTATACTTGTGAATCTATTTAGCTTTATTAGCAGCGAATACTTGCATACAAGATCATTAAGAATAACATCTCTTAGCATTTATGTTGCTATGTTTGTTGTTGTAGTGGTTTACTCTTATTGGCACAGCCTTGAATGATCTTTTATATTCTGGAGTATTCCATTTCCGTTAATTTGAATATTATATATATAGTGTTGACCAGGGTTGTAACATTTTGACAACTATAGATTAATTGGCAGTGCTGCCAAGTACATATAGCCACATTGTCGTTTTATTTAAATATATTTCTAATCTTTGTAACAATATATATATTTATATATATATATATATATATATATATATATATATTTGTTATAAACATTTTCATTATAATTTGTTAATGTTGAAAACGTTTGTTTTACTATAAATTTTTTATGCTGAAAAAATATTTTATATATTATTGAATTTGAAAAACAAATATTGTGAATAGTTTTTTATGTCATGTTTCAAAACCATTTGTCTATAAAATTTTTATAATTTTTATTTCCTGAAGATGCTAAGCTGTTAACGAAATATCGAATAAAAGTTAGACTAAATATAATTTAATAAAAAACGACCATAAGCTTAATTAATATTATAATAACCTGATAAGGTCAATAAAGATAAATCAACTATATATATATATATATATATATATATATATATAGTATATATATATATATATATATATATATATATATACATATATATATATATATATATATATATATATATATATGTATATATATATATATATATATATATATATATATATAAATAAGTTAAATAATATAACATAATATAATAATATAATAATAATATAATATAATAATAATATAATATAATAATATAATAAGTTAAATAAGTATATATATACATATATAAATAAGTTGCATTGTGTTAGTAATTGATGTTCTCCGGAATGCGTGAACCGGTTACGTCAATACCAAGGTTTTTATGTAAATACAGTTTCTGTATGTGTATTGGTTTATGAGTTACAGCCATTTTAGTGAACACTGCAATCATTTCGAAATATTTGAGTTAATATTTTGAAAAACTGAAATACAATTCGTTTTTAAGTTAATTACAATTAAATTTTGGTCAAACCTTTAATTTAATTTATATACTTAGCTATTCTAAATCACAACTTCGGGGATCTATGAAATAAATTACATATAAATACAACACTAAAAGCATAAATATTTAAATACATTATGCACAGCCCACGTCATATGCATGAGTACGCGAAGGATGCAATGACTTATGTGCGTCATTACGGTCGACCAGATATATTTATCTTCCCGTGTTTTTAAGCAGAAATTGAAAGCGCTTATGGGTTTTAGCGTGAAATCTAAAGTGTTTGGTGAAGTGAAGTTCTGGATGTATTCTGTGGAGTGGCAAATGCGTGGTTTGCCACACGCTCACATTTCAATATGGTTGGTGAATAAAATCACATCGCATGAAGTTGACAATGTTATATGTTCTGAAATTCCAGATCAAATAAGTGATCCTGAATTATATTATGTTGTTGTGTAAAATATGATACACGGTCCATGCACAGCCCACATCATATGCTTGAGTACGCGAATAAGAGATCTGTTGAAGCTTTGGAAAGAACAATAAAATATCTGCGAGATAAGTCTGAGTTGTTTGGTGGTGCGTTGATTTTATTGCCAGGCGATTTTAGGCAAATATTGCCCGTCATTCCTAGATCGGCAGCTGCCCATGAAATTAACACTTGCTTAAAGTCTTCATATTTATGGAGATTTGTTAAAATATCGAATCTCACTATCAACATTCGTGTGCAGTTGCAGAATGATCCATCTGCTGATAAGTTCTCTAAGCAATTGCCGAAAATTGGGAACGGTGCAATGCCTATTGATGACACTGGATTGATAACATTGCCAATGATTTTTGCCGTTTCGTACAGTCAAAAGAGGAATATATTGAATGTATTTTCACTTACATAACAAAACAATATACACGCCATGCATGGTTGAGTGGCAGAGTTAATTTAGCGGCAATGAACAAGGATGTTACTGAATTAAATATGGCGATACTATCAAAGACTCCTGGCGAAGTGGTGTTGTACAAGTCTGTCGATACTGTTAGCAATGAAGAAGATGTTTTGAATTATCCAAAAGAATTTTAGAATTCGTTGGACTTACCAGGATTGCCTCCGCATAATCTCCAATAGAAAGTTGGAACCACTATTATTATGATTCGTAATATCAATCAACCCCGTTTGTGTAATGGTACACGACTTGCTATTAAAAGGTTGATGGCTTATGTAATTGAAGCTACTATTTTTACTGGAAAATTAAAAGGCGAAGATGTATTCATTCCACGTATCCCAATGATTCCGTCGGATATACCATTTGAATTTAACGACTTCAGTTTCCTGTTCGCCTTGCGTTTGCGATTACCATTAATAAGGCGTAAGGCCAATCTTTAGAAATTTGTGGACTGAATTTAGTGTATTCAGTTTTCTCACAAGGACAGTTCTATGTAGCCTGCTCGCGCGTTGGAAAACTATCTACTAGCAGGGGGTTTGCTAATATATATATATATATATATATATATATATATATATATATATGTATATATATATATATATATATATATATATGTATATATATATAAATATATATATATATATATATATATATATATATGTATATATATATATATATATATATATATATACACTCGTATATATCAGTGTTGTGCAAGCTCTCATTTGCCTATCACGCGAATCAATGACACTTAGTCTTTTTAAAATAAAATAAAAATATATTTAGTAAATATATTTCTCTAAATTTCGAATTAAATATACCACGACGTATGTTACATATTTTTAACTAAATAGATGATATAAAATGTTTTCCTTATATACTTAAAATTTATCTAAAGGTTTCTTTGTTTATTATATTTGTTTCCTTAACTAATCTTAATAATTTACATGTTGACCTTGGTCGTTGTTTTATGACTCTTAGTTGACCTCTTTTATCTTTTTTACAATGTTTATTTAGGGTTCTTATAATAATAAAATTTCTTTACGATTCTAGATGCTATTTATTTTTCTATCGTCTATGGAGATTTACTGATTACTTTAAAAGACTATTAGTACAAAGAAACAACGTACATATGTTCATTAGCGGAAAGAAACATGTTGATGTCACATTTAATTATGTATGCTCGTTGCTGGCTCTCATTAGTAGACATGTTTATGCACGATCCCTAATCAATATTCCTACTTGTTGTTTGTTGGTAGTAAATTCTAAAAATTTCTTCTGCGCGTCGATGTCTGTACAGTAATATGTATTTATATATTTTCAGTCCGATAATGACTACACCAATTATTGTTGTGATAGGTATGAATGTATAAAAATCTGATTTTATAGGTTGCTCTTCGTATGGTGTGGTTAATTTCAATGTTATCGAATGCCTTTCAACGGTTTGACTTGAGAATTTTGAATATGTTTTGTTGTAGACCTTTTTGAATAAATTTGTTTTGTTTGTGATGTTCTTTTTTGCTTGAGGTCTTTTTCATATAATAAAATAATATTAAAATTTTTCTTTTAATATATATTTATTTCTAACATATTTCGACCAACTCTGTTGGTCATCTTCAGGGAATTACAATTTTCTAAACAAAAAAACAAAAACAATAAACTACTTAATATTAAATTATTTATAACAACAATAATAATGTGATTTTATTTTTATCGAATATTTTTATTTTGCTATATTAATATTTGTATAGGCTAAATTGTTCTAACTTAGTTAAAATCTCAGAAAGACATGATGATAAATATTCCTAGGCACAAAGGAAGTCAACATCAGTTTTATTCAACTTACAAAGCAGAGCAGAACAGCTATTTTCGAAAGTCGCTACACTTTCATCTTCAGTGCTCATGTGTATATTGTGTTTATCACCACTGTTTAGGTGGCTTAGTTGAATGTGATAACAGTTTTCTATTTACACAAATCACATACAATTTAAGCTTTGGTTTGAGCTACCAATGAAAATTGGAAAAACGTTCACATATACTTAAGTATAAAATTCAACCCAAAAAAGTTTGACTTAATGTATAATGGAACAAAAAATTCAGAAAAATGGGACATGAAGAAAATAATCAAATGGTAACACAGGTATTATAACACACACGTGTTAACATCAGGTTGATACAGTTCTCGGATTGTTTTTCACAATAAAATTTGTGTAAATAGAAAACTGTTATCACATTCAACTAAGCCACCTAAACAGTGGTAATAAACACAATATACACATGAGCACAGAAGATGAAAGTGTAGCGACTTTCGAAAACAGCTGTTCTGCTCTGCTGTGTAAGTTGAATAAAACTGATGTTGACTTCCTTTGTGCCTAGGAATATTTATCATCATGTCTTTCTGAGATTTTAACTAAGTTAGAACAATTTAGCCTAAACAATTATAATAATTACATTTTTATAGTCCTAGTGTAGTCACTTGTTTATTCTTCTAAACTCTGTTCACTGTTTTTTTTATATTTTTTTCTTGTTCTGTGTTTGCTTATTGTATATCTGTAGATGTGTACGCAATTGTCAGCGTCTGTTTTATAGTTAATTCTCTTGTCAGTGGGAGTATTTGAGAATTTTTACATTTTCAAAATCTTCATAATGTTCTGTATGTATTGCTTCAATTATTCTGTAATGAATATTGCTGTAGGTGCTCTTGTCTATTGCAACTTGATCGGAGTATGTGACCAAAGTTAGCCCGTTGGTGGTGATATTGTTGACTGTATGGTGACAATATTTTTGTTATGCTAGTTTCGTGTAAGAGAAATGAAAATTTGTTGAAAATGAGTACGTCATCTGTTCTGGTTATAATATTGTTACGTTTTTAGACCTTTTCGTAAAAACGGTTTTATTACTTATCCTTCAAGGATTCGTTTTATTGCATCAAATTAAAACACAGACAAATTAATTTTAGAAATATAATGCGGCAACACTTTATTTATTACTTTATTTACACGAGTATTTGTACTACTCAACACTTAGCGATGTTAACACGTCTATATTTGAAATCACACTAACTCTCGCTGAGCTCTGGCAGCACCTTTATATAGCAAAAATGACGTCGTCTGGTAACCTCGCGAAACTTCTGGGCATGGTGGTTGTAGTTTACTTGACATGGAGCTATATACGTGTGTTTGTATACATGACAATGCTGACTTGTTTGTTTAGATTGTGGTAACTATGTGTGGTTGTATGTATGAGTATTCTGTGTGTTTTGCCTATGGTAACTATGAGTGGTTATATGGATGAGTGTTCTGTGGTTTTGTTTCTTCTTCTGTGTATATGGTTGTATACACTTGTGAACCTGTTTAGCTTTATTAGCAGCAAATACTTGCATACAAGATCATTAAGAATAACATCTCTTAGCATTTATGTTGCTATGTTTTTCGTTGTTGTTGTTTACACTTATTATTGGCACAGCCTCGAATGATCTTGTATATTCTGGAGTATTCTATTTCCGTTAATTTCAATATTATCTTTGTAGTGTTGACCAGGGTTGTGACATTTTGACAACTATAGATTCATTGGCAGTGCTGCCAAGTATATATAGCCACATTAAGTAAATAAAGAACTATACGTATCCATATCAAAGGGAATTTCGGTAAATGATAAATATTCAATTGAATTACGTTTTCTAGACTCATTTCGATTTATGTCGTCTAGGTTAGAAAAGTTAGAAGGATATTTATCAGATGAAGATCTAAAAAGTGTAAAATCAAATTATCAAAATATTACCGAGTTCAATTGAATGAAACGTAAAGGTGTCTTTCCTTACGATTATTTAGATTCTGTTAACCGTCTTCAAGAATCACAATTACCACCACGTTCAGTCTTCTTCAATAAGCTTTCTAATGAGTCGTGTAGTGTCGATGATTATGAACATGCTGAAAAAGTTTGGACTACATTTCAGTGTAAATCTCTTATGGACTATCTACTTTTATATTTAAAAGGAGATGTATTATTACTTTGTGATATATTTGAAAGTTTTAGAAAAGTTTGCAAAAGTATTTATAATTTAGATCCCTGTCAGTATTATACTACTCCAGGTCTTTCATGGGATGCTATGCTAAAATATACAGAAATGGAACTTGAATTGCTAACCGATAATAATATGTATAATTTCGTTTTGCGGGGTATTAGGGGAGGTATTGTACAATGTAGTAAACGACGATCAGTTGCTAATAATATATACGTTAGTGATTATGATTCTACTAAAAAATCAAATTATCTTATTTATTTAGATGTTAATAATTTGTATGGTTATGCAATGTCGCAATACCTTCCCTACAAAAATTGTAAATGGATAGAAAATGTTGAAAATTTTAATGTAAACAATATAAAAGAAGATAGTCCTATGGGATATATACTTGAAGTAGATTTAGAGTATCCAACAACATAGCACGACTGTCATAATGATTTTCCATTTTGTGCCGAAAAGAAAAAAAATTTAAACCATGAAACAATCAAAATTAATTACAGATTTAAATCAAAAAATAAAATATATAATACACTATAGAAATCTTCAGCAATGTCTCCAAAACGGTTTGATTTTAACTAAAATACATAGAATACTTCAATTTAATCAGTTGGATTGGTTAAAAAAGTATATTGACTTAAACAATCACCATCGAATAATAGCTAAAAATACATTTGAACAAAACTTTTTCAAGCTTCTAAACAATGCTGTATATGGTAAAACTATGGAAAATGTAGACAAAGGAAAAGATGTAAAATTAGTTTGTGAATGGGAGAGTAAAGGTAAGAGGTTAGGGGCTAGAGCCCTCATATCTAAACCTAATTTTCATAGTTCCCTTAAAATTCATGAACATATGACTGCTATAGAAATGAGTAGAATTAAAACGTTCTACAACAAACCAATTTATATTGGATTTTCAGTATTAGAATTATCGAAATTGAAAATGTACAGCTTCCATTACGATTATATGAAACCTAAATACCGTGAAGATATTCACTCCTTCTCATATACGATGTTAAAACAAATGATCTATACGATGATATTCGGAATGATTTAAGTTCACATTTCGATACATCATCATTGCCCAAGACAATGTGTTTAAGTTTCCCTTAGTAAACAAAAAGGTTTTAGGTATGATGAAAGACGAATGTAATGGAAAAATTATTAAGGAATTCATTGCTCTACGAGCTAAAATGTATTCAATAAAAATAGATAAGGTAGATAGTGAAATAAAAAAAATTAAGGGTGTTAAGAATAGTGTGTCAGCTAGATTAAGTATTACCGATTTTAGAAAATGTTTACTCGAGAAAAAGCTATATTATGATTCTATGTATGTATTTAGATCAAAGGTTCATCAAATACATACACAACATATAAGTAAACTAACATTAAGTTATTTAGATGATAAGAGATTTATATGTACAAATAATATTGACACTTACTCATGGGGACATTACAGAATAAATTCTTTGCGATCATCTAATTTAAATTTATATAAAGAATTTATGGATGAAGATGATGATGATATTTTCCTTAATATAAATATAGATGTTTACTTAGTTTTAATCCGTTTAGATAATAAGAAAATATTGTAAAATTAAAAGTATATAAGAAAATATAAAAGATATGAAACAAAAACAAAAAAATTTATTTTTATTAAATAATAAATAATATATATATGTTTGTTGTTAGGTTCAGATTATTAATGATATTAGAAGGGACAGGACACAATATGCCTATTAATAAATTTGGTAATAGCTCAAACGACATTATTAAGACCGAAAAAGGAAAAAGAAAAACTCGTCCAGTCGTTGGAATTCTCTTGGATAAAAATAACAATATCGATGTGCAAAATAAAAGGATTACTAATATTTCGTTTCCTTCACAAGAAAAAGACGCTATTAATAAACATTACTTAAGAACGGAAATCAGTCAATTACAACACAATTTAATAACTTTATCAAAACAGCAGCTCAAGAAACTTGATGAAAAAATTTAAATTATTAATAAGACACTTCAAGATATGATATCTCATAGAGAAATGTTATTAAAAATGTATTTCGATGAACAAATGACAGAATTGCAAGAAAAAATATTTTTTCAACTCGAGGTTTTGCTAGAAAAAACATATGGATTAGAGAATCTTTGTTTTTGATTCAATATTTGAAAAAAATAATATCTCAAGCAAAGTACCTCCAGCAAAAAAGAAAATTAAAGTTATATATTAATATAAAATAATTTTTAATCAGATAATAAAATATTGTAAAATAAAATTTTGAATATATATTTTTATTAAAATTTAAATGTCTTTATTTCATTGTCAAGGGTAAATACACTCGTGGAAGCATTATAAAAAAATTGATAAAAATAAATTTAATGCCGTTTAAAAAACAATGTGTCCTTATCAGTTAAAAAAATGTGTTTGAATTTCAACACCTACAGCTAACGTTCTAGGATTGATAAGAAATTACAAAACCAATGAAGCCTACAGCAGCTGCATCTGCCTATATAAATCGTACACACACACATTCAACAGTTTTTTTCCTTTTATTTTCTAAAAAACACCCTGTTATCGGTAATGGTCTACAATTTAATACACATTCAACACCTTTTTCCCCTTTTATTTTGTAAAAAACATCCTGCCATCAATTATGGTCGCAAACTTAACAAACATTCAACAGTTGTTTTCCTATTATATTCGAAAAAACACCCTGTCATCGGTAATGGTGGAAAATTTAACACACGCACACACACATTCGACAGTGTTTTTCCTATTATTTTCTTAAAAACACCCTGTCATCGGTAATGGTGGCAAACTTAACACACGCACCCACATATTTAACGTACCAAATTAATCAAACAACCTAAAATGCCGATACATAATGTAGGGTGCCGGCATGAGCAGCCTTTTGTATGAAAAGCTCTATACAGAAACCCCACAAACATACTACTTTTGTAAAAATGTTTTTCTGGAATTTCCTCCACATCGTTGTCTTGCGATACGTTATCGATTTCATCTAACCGTATTGTTGGGCCTTCTTCAAAATCTATGTTGTACTCACTACAAATGATGTGTAAGGCCCGGCACACATTTGCGAATTTTACCACCTTTTCTGAGGTATAAGGTAAGGTACATTGCAAAGACCTGAAGCGACTTTTTAGTACGCCGATTATGCATTCTATTATATAGCGGCCGGATGAGTGCTTTTTATTAAATCTGTGTTTCTATCATCACATTTTTGTATGGAGTAATTAAAAATGGTTCCAAACTATATCCCAAATCGCCCAGAAGCTCTTGCAATGCTCATATCACAAATGAAGAGTCATAGCAAGACCCTAGTCTACAAGCATCCACAGCTCTGACCTTCAACTGGTATCTAATATACAACAACAAAAATAGTTTAACTGTTGTCCATACAAAATAAAATAATGATTTCTTACAATCATTGCATTGACTCTGAATGTTCCTTTTCGGTTTAACAAGAGGGATTCGTCTCTATGTGGCTTTGTCAACTTTAAGACAGCCTATTATACCTGGAATTTGGAGTTTTTCATAATAATGCTTTTGATTTTTTCTTTTCCTCGTCAGAAATTTGTAGCCTTATCCATTATGGGCATATGAGGATTTCCATTTAATGAATTGCTCTTCCCAATACCATATAAACCCAAGTGCAGTGGCTATCTGTAGAATTGGTGGTATTGCCGAGCTCGGAAATCAGATACTTAATTGTAAATACTTGCACTGAGCTTGGGTACGACAAAAGATCTGAAGCATCCCTTAAAACTCGTCGCAATTAAGGATATTCCGGTTATATTTAATATAGCACTTAAATTTTTCTTTACTCTGGTTCTCACAAATCACAAACTTTTAATTTCGATACAATTACTTCAATTTGGTTGACTTTTAGCATCAGCTGTTTTGTTGCTATATTCGTTAACCCTTTCAGCACCGAATTATTTATAAGTTTATATATGTCTAAATATGAAATTTATTTATTTTTATTTTATTTATTTATTTATTTTACAGTCTATGAATTTACAATTCTTACAGACTATTTACATACATTCATATACACATATACAGATTATAATTCAAAGAAATATCAATTATTGGCTGTTATTTATTGCAAACAATAAATTTTCACTGAAAGAGAAATCAACATAATAATATATCTTGTTAAAGTCCTTACAGCATCTAATAAAAGGATCAGAATTAGCGTAATTTGTTCTTAGAAATTTAATATTAAGTAGACAGAAGAAAAGAGTAGGACGTTGAGGAACACAAAATGATAAATTTTCAATTAAGAATTCAGAGCAGGTTTTACCATTAATTATATTTAAAACAAATAAAGTGATTAACATAGATCTTCGACTACTTAGGGATGGTAACTTAATAAGAGCTAGTCTAGCTTTATAAGAAGGCAAACAAAATGGATTCCATTGCAAACTCCGAAGACAAGGTATTAAAAATTGTTTTTGTACAGATTCAATTGTGTTGATGTAAACCTTATATGTTGGATCCCATATTATTGACCCATATTCCAAAATGGGACGAACAAGCGATGTGAAAAGCTGCTTAGTAACATAAGGATCTTCAAATTCCTTTGCCCAGCGTTTGATGAACCCCAGTTGACTTCTGGCTTTTCTAACAGTTAGAGATATATGTTGAATAAAATTCAGTTTTGGATCTAGTAAAATTCCAAGATCTGTGAAAGTGCAAACATTTTCCAGCTCATAACCACCCAAAAAATATTTAACGTTGAAATGGCTCCTCCGAAAAAAGTACATATACTTGCATTTTTTTAGATTCAATGTCATTAAATTCATTTCACACCAAGAGTACAAGGAGTTTAAATCTGCTTGAAGAAACTTATGATCATCAAAGATATTGTAGGTAAACAATATTTTTACGTCATCAGCATACATAAGAATGAATGAGTTTTTGATAACTGCAGGTAAGTAATTGATAAATAGTGAAAATAATTGGGGTCCCAGATGACTTCCCTGGGGAACACCAGATGTCACGGGGATCGGTTTAGATATAGTACTTTTGAATAAAACATTTTGTTTCCTATTAGTAAGGTATGAACTAATCCAATTTAAACAGCCACGTGTGAATCCCATATAATGCAGTTTACTCAATAGGAGTTTGTGGTTAACTTTATCAAATGCTTTACTGAAATCTGTGCAGACTACATCAGTTTGTTTTTTATTGACAAAACCACGATTTACCAAAGTTGTAAATTGTATGAAGTTGGTTATAGTTGAGCAGCCTTTACGAAAACCATGTTGACTAGAACATAATGTTGATGACACCTGGTGGCACAAGCTACTTGTAATTAATTTTTCAAAGCGTTTCGGTATAATACTCAGCTTAGCGATTCCTCTGTAATTTTTAATGTCAGTTTTGGTACCAGATTTAAACAACGGAATAATATAAGAATTCTTCCACATTTCAGGGAATTTTCCAACTTTATTGAAAGGTTGTACAATAATGTAAGAGGAAACACTAAGGCATCAGCACACTTAATTAGAACACAGCTAGGAACATTATCAGGTCCACTCTTGTAAGAGAATTTCGGTTTTTTCAATCCATTAAGAACAGAAATTTCGTCCAGAAATGGAATTAAAATAATTCCAGGACAAAAATTTGATTGCAACCCAGTAGTAATAGTTTGATCAACAGAATAAGTATATGAAAAGAAATCCGCAAACAAGTTACTAATTTCAGCCTTGTTATCTGATTCTTTTTCATTTAATTTCATAGTGGGCGAAAAGGAAACTGATTTTCTTTTTAAGTTCACGAAATTGTAGAAAGACCTTGGATTTTTCTTCAAGTTGTTTTTAATTTTTTGTAAGTAACATTTATAACATTTAAGATTTAACTTGTTATAGTGGGCACGGGCAACAGAGTATTTTGCAAAATCTGAGGATGATCCTGATTTTTTGTATTTTTTATAATATTTGTTTTTGCTATTTTTAAGTTTGGAAAGAAACTTTGAATTCCATGGAGGTCCAGATACTTGAGAAGCGACTTGTTTAGGAACACATTGGGTCAAGATCCAATAAATCCTATCGTAGAATTTTATGGTTATGTGATCAATAACATTGGGATTGTGTTCTAAGTTCGAAGCTACGAGTAAATTGTGCCAGTCTGTATTGTGTAGAAGTTCGATTATTTTGTTATAATTTGCCCTTTTAAAACATAAACTCTTGACTTTTGAGTTGTACGCAGAACGAGATATATAAACAGATGGAAAACATGTAAATATTAAGATTGTGGGATGATAACAGTCCTCCGGTAAGGTTAAAGGAACAAATCTAAAAGCTTATGGTTATCATTAATATCATTAAATCTAAAAGCTTATGGTTATCATTATATATGCCATTTATCTGATAAAGATTCATATCCAATAAGCAATCAATAAACTCGTTATATTTCAGACTAAAAGTAGAATTATGTGGTGTAAAGCAACCATTATCAGCCGAAAAATCCCAAAAAATCGTTGGCATATTGAAGTCACCAACTGGGATGATGCTATCATTATGATGAGACATGTGCACAACAGTTGAAATAGCATCCGAATGCTTTCTATAAATTATTTCAGGAGAATTTGGGGGAATATTCGAACAGGTTATGACAATTTTTTTATGATTTATTTTTACCAAAACACCCATAAACTCAATATCCAGTGAAGAAGTAAACGATAACTTTTCAGAAGAAAGCATGCTTGACACTGCAATTAATACACCTCCTCCTTTCATGTTATTGCCACGATCACGTCTATATATTAAGTAACTTGCACCCATTATTTCTGTGTCCAATACATTATTATTAAGCCAAGTTTCAGTGAAAGCGATAACTTGAAAATCAAACGCATAACTTTGATTAAATAAAGATGATAACTTTGTATTAATGCCAAGAACATTTTGATATAAAAGAGTAAAATTTTCAATATAACCATTTAGTTTTTTGAAGTAGATTTTACAGATGACGGCAATCGAACAGCATTCTTTTCTCTTGTTTTAAACATAAACTCACGAACGTATATACCATCAGGCCAAAATCCAGGAGAAATAATATTTAATAGTTAAATATAATATTAATGAGTTAAATAACTCATCCGGTACTGTAATTTTAAAAGATGCAACTATTCTTGGTTCTGTGTAGGAAAATTTATACACTGATACATCTAAGTTGGTACCACAATTCAAATTTATGTACGATTGGAGTTCTTCGACAGTAGTATCTGACGCTAGTCGAGACACGAAAATTGTTTTATTTGGCGGTATTACTCTAAGTGTATTGGGAAGATTCACAATAGAGTTAACGTTACTTGACGATGCTAAAATTTGAGCATTACTAGTACACTCATCTGGCAAATTATTTATTACTGCAGCACTAACAGGAGTCTCTAGGGCTACTGCAGTGCTCAAAACGTTATTTGATGAAACATGATTTGCTGGAGAATTCATGTCACTGCTCGCAGAATTAGAACCAGATGCTACAGGTAAATCACATGGAGAGGCACGGTTCTTGGATGTTTGCGTGGAGTTATTTTCCATTGGCACAGAGATTACAGGAGTCTCTAGGGCTACTGCAGTGCTTAAAACGTTATTTGATGAAACATGATTTGCTGGAGAATTCATGTCACTGCTCGCAGAATTAGAACCAGATGCTACAGGTAAATCACATGGAGAGGCACGGTTCTTGGATGTTTGCGTGGAATTATTTTCCATTGGCACAGAGATTAGATCTTTATTTTTATTAGCTTTCCTAGCAGATTTCCTAAGCTTAGGAGAAGGTTGGATGGGTGATTTTAAGTTTTCAAGTGGTTTATAATCATCAAAAAGTTTGCCATATGTAGAAATACGGTCTGAAAGCTTGCTTACTTCATTCTGTATTTCGTTAAAGTAAGTTTTAGTACCTTGAAAAAATCTGTAGAAACTAACATCAATCTTTTTACATCTATTGCAGCACCAACGTATAGAATAATTTTTTGAGATAGCATCAGCTACAATCCCTGAAAGTCCACTACATTTAAAGTGACACAAATCGTGGCACAGCCAACAGCATATCATATTTTCATAATCGGTATCAAGAGTACATCCATTATTTAGACAAGACATCATATGGGTTTTTTGTAAAATAGCAGTAGGGTAAAAGAGCAATTTAAAATGTTCGCTGGGTTTACCAAAATCAACTCACCAACAGATGGCGACACAGAAATAAATCAGTTAACGAATGATAATAAATGTATCAAATATTCAGCATAGCCAGCTGATCGCACAGATGGAATAATTTGTGACTATCAGAAGCATTTTAGTAGAGATGTAAGTATGTATGTCCAAACATACATGTATGATTGTCGATATTTAGATATATGTGTCTGCGTATACTTAGCACCAATTCTGAAGTAATATTGAATCAGGCTTACAAATAACAATTTAATTCAGCACCCAATTACACAATTCCTTCAGAAACAATTCAAACAGCAAAACACAGCAGAGATAAAAATTTTACAATGAAGTAATTAATAACTTTTGGAAAACTTTTCACGGAGCGACAATAAACACGTCTTGACGTATATCCAGAGCTTTATATGAAATAAAAAAATTTTTAAAATTCTAGCCCTTCTGTTTAAGGACATATCAAATGTTGCCTATAGGTAACATTGGGCAATTATAGATAGACTTTGATCTTATGTGAAAATTAGTTAGAACGTGGAAAACCTGTATGACACATCCTACATCGTCCTTTGGATCCCCATTCAACCCAATGGTTCATTTGATCAAATCTTTTGCTATTTACGGGCTCTGCCGTATAAGATCTTTTTTCGGACCCTACGCTACTGGATAGTAATAAACATGATAAGATTGGTGATGATGGAGAAAATGGTGTGGATGGTCCAGATGGCGAGGGCGAGTCGAGTAGTGCAGAGATTGCGAATGTGTTTGGACGACCTCTTCTTCAAGGAATGTGGATAACATTAGTGGAGCTCATTAGTTCATTCGAAATACTTAGCTGAAAGTTAAGTAGAGACATGTACTTCTTCTCTCTTCAGAAGGCCCTTCTTTACAAAAGCCAACCGTTGCCTACTGACGAATTAATCGCCCAATAAACAATACGCGCGTACCATTTATTGGAACGATGATTTATTTTATATAGCTCCAGCAACATGTCAGCGAGGTGAACTCCTCCCACGTGCTTATTATAAAATTAACTATAGCCGGACGGAGAAATTCAATATAGGTTTTCGTTTTTTGACACCATCGACAACATGTTCTCATCGGATTTTCTCCTATGTAATTTGACATCAATTAGACAATCTTATAGTCAAACCACTGACAAACGATTAAATTGTGTTGGCTTTCGTATTTGAAGTCACTTGACTCCCGCCCACTTTTCTGATTTTAGCTCACAATTTTTTATTGTGTTTGCCCTTATTGTACCGACAGCTAATATACCCCTTTGTTTCAATGCAACTAAAAAGCTAACAGAGGTAAAAAAATTGTAAAAAAAAAAAATTTAAATTTTCATTATCTGGAATGTTTTTTGATAAAAGGATTCGTTTATTTGCATCAAATTAAAACACAGACAAATTAATTTTAGAAATATAATGCGACAACACTTTATTTATTACTATATTAACACGAGTATTTGTACTACTAAGCACTTAGCGATGTTAACACGTCTATATTTGAAATCACACTCTCTCTCTCGCTGAGCTCTGGCAGCGTCTTTATATAGCAAAGTGATATCGTCTGGTAACCTCGCGAAGCTTCTGGGCATGGTTGTTGTTGGTTGCACTTTACTTAACATGTAGCTATATACATGTGTTTGTATACATGACAATGCTGACTTGTGTGTTTTGATTATGGTAACTATGTGTGGTTGTATGTATGAGTGTTTTGTTTCTTCTTCTGCTATGTGTATATGGCTGTGTATACTTGTGAACTTGTTTAGCAAGATCATTAAGAATAATATCTCTTAGCATTTATGTTGCTAGGTATTTCATTGTTGTTATTTACACTTATTATTGGCACAGCCTCGAATGATCTTGTATATTCTGGAGTATTCCATTTCCGTTAATTTAAATATTATCTATATTGTGTTGACCAGGGTTGTAACATTTTGACAACTAGAGATTAATTGGCAGTGCTGCCAAGTACATATAGCCACATTGTCGTTTTATTTAAATCTATTTCTAATCTTTGAATATATTTTTATCCATTTAACTTTTTAATTTCTGTGTCTCCCTTGGATTCTCGTGTGGCCGCTACGAGTAATATCAAGTAGATGATCGTCATAGTTAATAGTATAACTTTTAATATTATCCTTATGTACAATCTTTCCCCTTGTAGTTAAGACAGTGTCCTCACGGTCTTCCTTTACAACGTATTTAATGTATCTGTCGTCTTTCTTTTTTCTCACTCCTTTGACTTTAGCCAATATTTGTTCGTTCGGTGAAAATGTTCGATGCTTGGTGCCTTTATTCAGTATATCGAGAGTTTTTTTGATGCCTTTTTCAGTCTCTCATATACGTCTTTTTTATTATAATTAACCCTGTTAAACAAAATGTCAATTGGTTTTTGTCCTGTGACAGTGTTTTTTAATTCTCTTGTGGTTTTGTATAAGTATCTCCTCGGCTATTGTTGTCTCGTTTTGTATTTTAAATATTTTTGCCAACTCCGCGATTGTGCTATGAACATGTTCAACTTGTCCGTTTGAAGTTCATCTATAAACAGGGGTTTCTATCTTTTTTATGTCATATTTTATACACATCATGTTTACTGCTGGTGTATTCAAACATTTTTCGTTATCTGTCATCTTCAATTTTCTCAGACATACGTTCTCTGGAGTGAATTTCTCTCAGAGTAATATGTTTGGCGAATTTATAAATGGCAACTAGAAATGTTTTGTTGTCATTGAAATATATGTCTATGTGTATGTATCGGCCTGATTCTGTTGGAATGTTAGAATCTCCTACTGGTTCTCTTGTGGGATTTCTTTCATATTTACCATATAGACAGGGTGTACATTATTTTGCTAAATGCCTTGCATTGTTGTTGTATTTCAATCCAGTAGTAATTCTCAAGTATCTCCTGAATGTTCTTCTTATAGCGTCTGTGTACTCTATTGTGTATTTTTTTAACTATTTCGGTTTGCTTTTCTTCTTCTCGAACATCGATTAGTTTTGTTGGTGTAAACACAAAGTTTATATTTTAGAAAGTGTTTTTATTTGTGTGTAATTTCTTCAATATCAATATGCGACCCCATAAAGTATATATATATATATATATATATATATATATATATTCTGGATCCTTATGAATAGCGATGACGATTGAGCGATCTCCGTCTGTCTTCACGTGAAATCGGGTTTCCCAAGCCCGCAGAAGAGCTAGAGACTTCATTCTTGAGCCGATGGATTGAAATTGAAAAATCGGAACGACGGTTCCAGATATGGGAGGCTTACACCTATTTCTCGACGCAAAATTAACATTAAAAACCAATTATTTTTTGTTTATTTACAAATTGAACTTATTTCATGCTTTGGGACCCCTCAATTGTCTATTTAAACCTGAAAAAAAGTTTTTTTTCCAGTGATGGGAAATTAAAAGTTTTTTTTTTGGCACATTCGGTATTTTGTGGTACATTTAATAATTAAAATGTTTAAAAATTTTAATTTTTTATGCATCTTAAAGATTTGCATTGATGAAAAAAACTTTAAAAATTAAAAATTGGCATCCGGGGTTAGGAAATTTAAATTTTTTTTTATACAATAACATAACCAAGAATCAATTAACGTCGTTTATTTCCTAACAACAAAAATTTTTTAATTTAGAAAACAAAAATTTGGTTTCAAAATTAAAATAAAATCAAAGTTTTAATTGCAGGGTTAGATAACTGCAATATTTTGTGATACCTGAACCTAACCAAAATAGTTACAAATTTTAAGTTTTTTTAAATACATTGGTAAAAAAACAAACAAAACAATTCTCGCTTCCAGGGATCGGAAACTGAATTTTTTTATACAAAAAAGTAACAAAGAAGCCTAACGACGTTTATTTTTACTAATCAGAACTATTTTTAATTCAGGAAAAGCAAAATTTGCATCAAATTAAAAAAAAAACTCAAAATTTCGTTTTCAGGGGTGGAAAATTTTTTTTTTCATTCATAAAAGTAACCAAAAAGGCAACTGATGTTATATTTTTTCTGGCTAAAACTATTTTATAATTTAGAAAGAATATAATTGGTACAAATATATATTATGCCAGACGTACGTTGGTAAAGGGTATATAAGATTCGGCATAGATATTCTCTCTGGTAGTATGTATTGCAGTCATTTTGTTTGGCTGTATTATCTTTTTTAATTCTATGATCAAATTTTGTTCATTCTTGAAATTTTTTGTTAGTCGAAAAGTTCGAAAATATTGTACGATTTCGTGTTTCATTTATTCTCGTATTTGGTACAAGTTCAATTTGAATGGCATATGCATTAAAAGATTGTTTAACTTGTTTGATAATTTCTGTATAATTACTTTCGGCTGAATGAGACGTACGAAATGATGATTTATTTATACATAGTCTTGACAAGGCGTCAGCTACTACATTTTGGTGTCCCAGTTTATATACGAGTTTTGCTCCAAAGTCTTCGATTATGGTTTTCCAATGCTTTAGTTTTGGCTTTGGTGTTTTTTTTTTTTTTGGATATGGAGTGTTTTAGAGATTGGTGATCAGTATAACATGTAAGGTCTGTTGTACCATATATGTAATTTCTTAATATTTGTAGCACCCAAAAGATGGCTATTAGTTCCTTTTCGTTGGTGGAATAATTTTCTTCTGTTTTAATAAGTGTCCTACTAAAGAAATATATTGGGTTTTTTTTCTGACTGAGCACTGCTCCAAAAGCTATGTTAGACGCGTGTGTGGTCAGCTCGAAAGTCTTATCGTATTTTGGTTGGAAGACTTCAACCTGTTCTTTTAGACAATTTTTAAATTTGTTAAATGCCTTTATAGCGGTGTCATCTAATTCTATTTTTGTTTTAGCCCTTTTGTTTTTACCAATTTTTCCGTTGTCTCCTCGGAAATGAATTGTTAGGGGCATGGCTATACCAAAATATCCCTGTACACATGTTCTGTAGTATTCTGTCATACCCAGGAATCCTCTCTGATCCTTTAGCGTTTGGGGGCAATTTTACTGTGTTTAATTATATGATCTAAGTTTTCAACTTCCGTTTGGAATTTTGATTTTTCATCGGATACCTTTAGCGTTGCTCTATTAAGTGCACTGAATATAATCTCCACGTGTTTTATGTGTTCTTCTGGTGAGGAGGATTAGATCAACACGTGTGCAAATTTGCCTATGTATTCTCTAAGAATATCATCGAAATACCTTTGAAATATGGATGGTATATTTTTCAAACCAAATGGCATTCGTATAAATTCGTACTTTCCATAGTTAACGCAAAAAGTTGTTTTTTCCCCATCCTTTTCCCTTATTCTAACTTGGTGAAAACCTGATTTCAAATCTAGGGTCCAAGATTATTTGTCATTTTTTACTTAAATTCCGTTATTTTTGGCACCAAAAAACAGACCATAGGGAAAATCTTCTTTATACTATTAGGTTTTCTTATAAATTGTATAAAACAAGAATTTCTTATTAATTTCATTGGGCTATCTTATTAATTTTTTCAAAAAGAATTTCCTATTGATTTCATTAAGCCTACTTAATACTTTTTTAATTAAGTTCTCCTTCTTGATTTCATTAGGTTTCTATTTGATCATGTGTCAAATATCTTATTAATTTTTTTAATAAGAATATCTTCTTGATTATATTAGTTGGATTGTTATTTCATGAATGCATACAAATCAACATAGAGACAATTTTTTATGATATTTTTGTTTTACATTTAAATTTTTTTTGCGTGTTTGTATAAGTGTTGCGTCGAACATCTCTAACTATATGCACTTTAAATCAAACTCTTAGTTTAAAGTGGACAAGTGATAGGTCAAGAAGTGGAAAACGTAATAAAAATATTTTTGCATAAAAGAGGAAAGTTATTATTTAAATTAATTAAACCTAATTGATAAATAACGGCCTCTATTTGGCAAAACGTATCGAAGAGTGAAAGATAATATGGAAAACAAAATTGTTTTGAAACGGAAAGACGGGAAGAGAAATCCAACAGGAAAATTGTTTTCTCTTCGGACTAATGTCGAAAAAAAAACTCCGATGATATTTCTACTACTCCGGAGGAATCTTTTAAAGATTTGCATAGCGGTATGAACATTGAAAATTCCTTAAAGTTATATACATATGTACATCTTTACACATTTATCTTTCTCTCTTGAAGATACACATTTCAACCGAAAATGCTGGTTGCAGCACAATTGCAGTTGACGTGATCAGATAATTTCTTTTCTGGAGGGAAACTAGAATTGATGAGATACAAGATGTCAGTTCTTTGACGAATATTTTTCATGAATGGCCATGATACAATGATTTTTCATGTTATGAACTTGTAAGGGTTGACAATTTTGAAATTTTTCATAATTATATTAAATTACTTTAAACATTTTTTATTATATTTTTACTTACTGAGTACTGAATTAGTTTCTATAGAATTATTATTATTTATTTTTATATAATATTCTTCTAAATACTTATAAATAAATTTATTAATAAAAATTTATAATATCAAACAAATTCAAGAAGTGTTATTAAAAAAAAGAAGAAGATAGCCTCATAATTTTTTTAATTAAGAAGAAAATCATTTAAGAAAAAAAAAATAATAAAACCTAATAAAATCAAGAAGAAAATCTTTTTGAAAAAAACAAAAAGAAAACCTAATAAAATCAAGAAGAAAATCTTTTTGAAAAAAACAAAAAGAAAACCTAATAAAATCAAGAAGAAAGCCTTTTTGAAAAAAAACAAGAAGATTGCCTAGTAAAAAACCATAACTTTTCTTCTTGATATTTTCAATTAGATTTTCCTTACTAAAACAATAAGAATTTCTTCTTGAAGAAAAACCATAGAGAAATCTTATTAATTTTGTTCTATTATATTAGGTATTTATTAGGTACTGTTTTCTCTGTGTAGGGACTATTACTTCTTTGGATAATGTCTTTCTATTTTCTTATTTACGAAGTCATTATCCGCTATGGGATATGGGTATTGCTTTGTTCATATGGGTTCGTCTGTCTTTGTTATTGTAGCTTCTATGGTTGTTGTCAAAGGTAATGGTGCTATGCCATTGTTTTCCTTCATCAACTTGTCAATTCTTTCCTTGTACATGTCATTACCTATGGTATAATCTATGCTAGTACTTATTTTTTGAATGTCGTATTTTCTATATATATATATATATATATATATATATATATAAATATATATATATATATATATATATATATATATATATATATATATATACATATATATATATATATATATATATATATATATATTATGGCATTTAATGCAATTATTCCTTGTAATCCTAATATTAGATCAGATTCTATTATGTTATCTAGTTCAAAAAAATCTATGTCCTCTCTAAGGAAATTAATTATTTGTTTACTTTTTACTATTGAAGTTCCATGCATTGAGATAACCTCAATAGGTTTTATTTTTTCAATTGCGTTAAACTTCATGGACTTCTTTACATAATTACGGGTTCCTCCGGTATCTAATAATACCTCAAAATTTTTCTCAGTATCGCTCATTTGTATATGGGGCATACCGTTCACTAGTTTAAATGCTTAACAACTAACTTGTTCATATTACCTGTTTCTACTATAGTGTTACTGTTGTCATTCTCTTTGGTGGTGATTTTGTTATTCCTCATTTGTTTATTACTTAGGTAATTTTCACTCGGCTTTCTTCCTCTTTTCTATGGTTGTTTATGCTGGTGTTTGAAGCTGTTAAAACATGTTGGTTGACGATAAGCTGTGTTTCCAGAACAGGTATCCATTAGTTCCGAGAGTGGTTGATGATTGTTATAACCTGGTGATTGATAATGTTGTGTTCTTGCTATTGGTCTTGGTTGAAAAGTGTTTTGGGGCTGCATAGGCCTAAGCTCTGCTCTCGGTTGCGGTTGGTATCTTTGCTGATGCTGGTTATATTGTTCACCTCAAATTGTGATGGCGGTTGTCGTGTTCTATTGCCCTTGCAATAGTATGTGCATGCTTTAGATCATGAGGTGCATTTCCATATAGGGTCGACTGGATAAAAGTACTATTTACTCCAGCTATGAAGATTCGGACTGAAGCTTCTTCTACCTGTGTTATCATGGCTTTGGTTACAGCTTCTATGTGGCCAGATATTGATATTTTCGAATTTGTTTATTTCTTCGTGAAATTCTGCTAAAGTTGTTCTTATCTGGCTGCATCTTTTTATTTCGTCTGGAAGTAGATATAATAGTCGAGTATCTGTATATGCTTTATCGAGTCTGTCGCGGATGGCATAAAAATTAAATATTTTGCCTCGGTTAGCTAGTAATTGTGCTGCACATCCCTGAATGTTTTTGTTTACAATCTGTAGTACCTGGTCATAAATTGGTTGATTGCTAAGGCTGGAAATGGTTTCCATCATTCTTGTTGCGACTTCTCTCCATATCCTGTAGTTGTTTATGTTACCATCAAAGAAGGGTAACGATTTAAAAACATTTAGTTTCACTTGGTTTTCATTTGTGATTCTAGGTTCTATTATAATCCTTTTGGCTTTTAGAATAATTTCTATATGTTGATTTGGTCTTCCAAGTTTTGAACTTATCTCTGATGTTCAGTTCGCATATTTTCAATGGTGGCTTGTAAGGCGGCCATTTGCTGCATATTAACATCGAAATTCTGTGCCATTGTCAATTTTGGGGATTCTTCAGCAATTTTTTCTCATGCTCTTTTGCGGTCAGAGATTATTCTCCTTTTCTGTTTTTGGAATATATTCATTCGTTCGCTAATTGGTATGTCTTATTACGAAGACTTGTCCTTTTATGAAGAGAAAAAATTTTCACGTCCTTTTTGTTGCATAAAAATAAAAATATTTTTTTCTTCAAATGAAGAATTTGGTTTTTGTGTCCTTGATGATACAAGGGATTCTCGATGGTCCGCCTACTGAGTAATACAATTTATATTACTCCTGGCAACTTCGCCAATTAATGACACTTAGTATTTTTGAAATAAAAAAATTAATCTTTTCCGACGCAATGCGCCTTTATTTAGTAAATGTATTTTTCTAAATTTTGAATTAAAAATACCACGACGTACATACGTCTATGTTACTCATTTTTTAATAACTAGATGATATAAAATGTTTTTCTTAAAATTTACCTTAAGGTCTCTTTGTTTATTATTTTTGTTTCCTTAGCTTATCTTAATAATTTACATTTTGACCTTGTTCGTTGTTTTATGACATTTATTTGACCTTTTTATCTTGTTATTTTACAATGTTTATATACGGTTATTTTAATAATAAAATTTCTTCTTGTGTCTGGATGCTAGTTCCTTTTTAATCGTCTATGGAAATTTACTGGTTATCTTAAAAGACTACTAGTACAAAAAAAAAAACAGCGTACATATCTTGAGAAACATGCTTATGTATGCTCGTTGGTGGCTCTCATATATAAACATGTTTATGCATGATCATCGTTAACTCGCGAGTTAAATATATAAAACCAAATACTAACACTTACATTAAGAATGATCCCATAAATGAATTTATTGCTAATATAATTACTAATACATAAAGAAATATGTAACATTAAACTCATTTCCGTTTTGTTTAAAGAAAATATGGTTAAATTCATAAGTCAAAATTATTTTTCGGTCGCAATTCCAAGAATTGCAACCGTGCCAATTTAATATAAAATAATTGCCTGCATTAGTAAATTAAAGCACTAAATGAAAAATGTAGCTAATTATATTTTTCGGTCACACTTCCTAGAATTGCAGACGTCCCAATTTAACTAACTCTACACTAATAAAATTTGTCAAATGGCATTTTATTGCATTTCCGTTCCCACACGAAGTGCAATATTAATCTTCCATAGAATTACTAACAAATAGAACAATAATTTTAATTGATAAGCAAACTTGTAATTAGGATAAGTCAGTCTTGTTCCTCCCGTTCTGTCGAGAAGTCGTAAGCTTAAAAATAAAGATTGATTAAAACAAACAAACAAAAAACAAATTTAGTTTTTTTAATAACCACTAAACGCGAACACATAATTGGCGCAGTCGGTAGGATCCTTTTTCAGAAAGGATTCAGTGATTCGTAACCTTCGTGAGAAATAAATGCTTTAAAATTCTGCGATTCCTACGGGGCCCTCCAGGATAAATAGAGTAAAAGTTTTTGGTGCAGTGACGGTTTAGATTAAAAAAAAATACAATTTTTTTTCCTGCCAACACCACCGAAGTTTAGAAAAATTTTTAACGTGAAAGTGAATCACCACGAAGAAAGCAGTGAAAGCTTAGATATAATCTCAAGCCAACATCATCAAAGCGCAGTGAACATTTTTATACGTAAAAGTGAACCACGGAAAGCAGTAGAAGGAAGCTGCTAAAATTTTCAAAATCAATCCAAAAGCTAGAAGACAACGAGAATTCGGCCAAAATAGAATGGCAGAGGAACAGCCTCAAATTAAAAATCTGCCAGACGAACTGGCTAGAAAAGATGCCCAACTGGAACGTTTGAGGTCAGCATACATGGAACTACAGCAACAACAACAGTATCAACAACAAGAGATCCAACAACAACAATTCCAACCACAACAACCTAATCAGCTCGAGAGAATTCATAAAAATGTATCATATCTACCAATATTTACTGGTGTGGAGACATAACAATAAACTCCTTCCTTAGCAGCGTGGAATATCTGCCATCCAACACAGAAAACGAGGAACTAAAGAAGGAAGCCACAAAGGCCATTTTATACCGTAATATACAAGGAGAAGCGAAAAACGTGGTCATCAACGTACAGCAACCGGACAACTGGCAAAGGATAAAAAGGACTCTGAAACTGAGATACCGTCCGAACTTGGAACCTCACCAAATCTATAGGAAAATTAATGAACTTCGAGTTAACACTGTAAGTGAATTATCTGTAGAGTTACAAAAGCTAAAATACAAAAATGATGAATTAAGCGTTCATTATCAAGATGATCAATGTATAGATTTATCTAACGTAGACAGTTTACTGGTTAATATAGCCAAAGAAATAACTCAGGGAATACTATTAAACAAGATAGATCCAGAAAGAGATTTGGGAACAATAATAGAGATAATGACGAAACGTGGATATGAAGATGGCAGTATTAGGCAGAATTTAGAAATTTCGCGGAAGTTATTCCAGTACCTTTAAACATAGACATAATAGCTCAAACCATAACTATAATAGGAATCAGAATTATCAGAACAAAGGACAGGGTAGTTTTAATTTTAGACCTAATAATAATTTTAGTAACAATGAGCATAACGGTAGATATATGAATAATTCAGGGCAATACAAATATAACACTAATGGAAGGATCAACAATTTCAATAAATATTCAAACTCAGGTAATTTCCATAGATTAACACAGGCAGGATACCCTGGGCCAAATTGTAACCAAAACCGTTGGAATCAACCCAGGCAAGGCCAAACTGAACCCATGGAAATAGATAATATCCAAAGGAATAGGCAAATAAATGAATTAAATTATAGTGAAAATAATAGGGTAAATAAAAAAAAACCGCCCAGTGAGGAAACCCTAGAACTAAAGGCAGCCAATATCGCTTGCCACAACCTAGGCAAGAACGAAACGGATTTTTTGAAAAGATAAGCTATGATCAATTGGCAGGACACTCGGAACCCGACCTGTGTCACAGTAACACAGCTCCATCTCGACAAAGCCAGGATCAGTTTTTTTCAGAACAACATCAGATTACCTACCCATTATAACAATAACCATAAAAAACAAGAAATATAATGCACTAATAGACACTGGTGCAAATATAAGTTTAATTGACCAGAAATAAAAGGATTTGAGAAAACGCTACTAAGAGAGCCATTAGAATTTATTACGATAAATGGAAAAGACATAATTAGATTTAAAGTATTGACAGACGCACCTTTAGAATTTAATGTAGAGAAAACTGCGAAAATATAATGAAAAATTACCAAATTGAAAGGTAGACAATATGATTTCATCATCGGGATTGATTTGATGAATTGTTTCAACACCATAGTAGATTTAGTGGAAGGACAAATATCTTTCAATAAAAGAAAAACTAGTTTTATAATAAATCCGTATAAAAACGTAAAAGTATGTGCATTAGAAGCGGCTAATTTTGATTGGAACAGAATACAATTAGACCACTTAAATAAAGAAGAATATGATGCAATAGTAAAAGTTTTAAATAATTTCAAAGGACTATTCTTCAAAGAAGGTGATCAGTTAACCAGCACAACGGAAATTCAACACGAAATTAGAACAGTGACAGATGAAGAGATAAATTCCAAATTATACCGTTACCCCCCACAACACGAATTGGAAGTAAGGAAGCAAATACAGGAAATGGAAGAGCAGGGAATAATAAGAAAAAGCTGTTCAAGATATTCTAGCCCTTTAATGGTAGTACCGAAAAAAGTTGGCAATTCAGGGGAAAAAAAAATATAGAATCGTAGTCGACTACAGAAAACTCAACGAAGTAACTATTGACGATAAATTCCCATTACCAAATATAGACTCAACTTTAGCCAAGTTAGGAAGGGCTCAGTACTTCACAACTTTAGATCTCGCGAAAGGATACCATCCGATTTTAATAAAGGAACAAGATAGAGAAAAAACTGCTTTTGTGACGACACATTGACTATACGAATTCATAAGGATGCCATTTAGACAACTTTTCAAAGACTTATGAATAAAATACTACGTGACTTTATTATCAAAACTTGTGTGGTTTACTTAGAAGAAGTTCTTATATTTAGTACATCGCTTAAAGAGCATTTAAAATCTATAACGGACATTTTTCGAGTTTTGAAACAAGTAAATTTAAAAATACAGATAGACAAATGTAATTTTATGAAAAGGGAGACAGAATTTTTAGGGCATATACTAACAAAGGAAGGACTAAAACCAAATCCCAATAAAATCAAAACTATTCAGGACTTAACTTTACCAAAAACCGAAAAACAAATAAAAAGCTTTTTATGACTTACGGGATATTACCGTAAATTCGTAAAAGATTACGCCAAAATTGCCCAACCTATAACAAAGTATTTAAAAAAAGGCGTTAAAATAACTATTCGAGACCCAACCAACATATATAGAAGCTTTTGAAAAGCTTAAGTTATGAAAAACCATTTACATTAACAAGACGCATCAAACTATGACCTGGGCGCAGTTTTATCCCAAGAGGGATATCCAATTTGTATCGCCTCAAGAACACTAAGTAATCATGAACGAAACTATTCAGCTACAGATAACGAATTTCTCGCAATATTGTGGAGTGTGCAGTATCTACGCCCTCACCTGTATGGAAGAAAATTTAAAATCTTTACAGATCACCAGCCGATAAAATTTCTACACTCGAAATACAGAGGAAAAGATATGTCCCCAAGACATCAAAGATGGCTACTGAAATTAGGAGAATACGACTTTGAAATCGAGTATATCAAAGGAAAAGAAAATAGAGTAGCAGATTTTCTATTTAGACTTGAAAATGAGAAAGATGAAACTAACTTGAAAGATACCGAGTCCAGTTTAAATTTAATACACAATATTGAGGACGATAACTTATCAATGATACCAATTCATTCTGCCGAGGAAAAACTCTTAGATCATTTTAGCATAAAAGAAGAAATAGTTAACAAATACAAAACTCAGATAATATTGACCAATAATAAGACAGAAGAATCAAAAACGTTACATGGAAAAAGAATAATTTATATAGCAGAGTGCGACTTGAATGTAACAGGTGATATATTTAGGAAAGCATACATTCGGGAATCAACGAAACTTACAATAATATTAAAAATAAGATATATTTTCCATAACTTAGGGAACTAATTCAAATAGTTATAAATCAGTGTGACATTTATCAACAGGTAATATATGATAGACACCCAATTAAAAATTTGTTTCAGTTTACTGAGACCCCGTCCAATAAAAACCAAATTATACATATTGATACATATGTAGTAAAGGGACATAATTTTCTCACAACAATCGACAAGTTTTCTAAATTTGGAGCTGCTTATTCACTAAGCGATAGAAATAACGTTACTATAATAGAAAAATTAGAAGGAAACATTACAAAAATCGGAAAACCAAATAAAATAATAGCGGATAACTAATTTAAAGCATTAAGAATAAAAGAGTTTCTAGCAGAGCAAGGGATAGAGCTACGCTTAACAAAACCAAATAGTCACACCGGAAATTCAGATATAGGAAGATTTCATAACACCATAGCAGAAAAATTTAGAATTGTATATCCAACAAACTTAGATTTACCGATACAGCAACTAATTCAACGAACAATAAGAAATTACAATGAAATGTACACCAAAAGAAGTACAGGATGTATAAATTTAGATAAAGTATAACAAAATTTAATAGAATGTAAGAAAAAGATAATTGACAAACTTAATTTAAAAAGAGAAGAATACAGGGAAACAAGAGAAGAAGGGTTTATAAAAAACTACAAAGCAATAAGACATAAAGAACAGCCGAAATATAAAAAAGCAAAATTAGAAGGAATACACATAAGTAGTATTAAAAGACCGTTAAAATTTACAGATAATAGCTTCATGATAATAATAATGTGGACACCGACGACTAAAGGAGAACTGACTACCAAACGACTTACGGAACACGCAGGATTTATAAACATCTACATGAAAAACATAGATATAGTTAAGGAATCGGACATAATACTACATATAGTAAATTTACACGAAATAGAAAACATTTTAAACCAGATGAAAGAAAATATCAATTTACTGAAAATAAAAAATAAACATTTACTTCAATTAGAAGATGCGAGAAATAAATTACTTACTTTAATACCAAAACAAACCCGACAACGAAGAGGAATAATTAACGGAATAGGTAGTATATCGAAATGGTTATTCGGGACTATGGACGACGAAGACAGACAAAACAGACAGAAACATCTTTTTAGTATTGACGAAATTAAAGAAAATAATGACCAACATATTGTAATTAATGATTATTTTAATGAAACTATAAGCCATTTGAAAATTATAGTCAAAAATGACAGAAAAATAATAGAAAAGAATTAAATTCTATCAATAAATTTTTAGAAGCCGAAAATGATAAACACATATATTTAGAACAACTATCAAATATACAACTAATAAAAAACAGAATAGAACATCTACAGGATAATGTAATATCAACAAAATATGGTATTGCACATCCAAGTATTTTGACTTATACAGAAATAGAAAAATATGCAATAGATTATAATAAGCTAAAATATATTCAGATGGGAACTACATTTTTTAATAATTCATGTTTAATTTTTAGAATAAAAATACCAAAAACATTTATAACTGTTAAGCTTAAATACATTGTTCCACTACCGAATGATCACAATGACGAAATAATCTCTATAATAGAGCAAACAATCGAGTTTGAAAATAAAACATACAAATTTGAAAATAATAACCACTTAAAGAATCTAAAATTAAGCAATCACTGTCTAATAAAAAATAACTGTCAACTTATAAAGAATAATGAATTAGAAATTATACAATTAGACATAGATGCAATCATAATTAAGAATGCAATAAATATTTGTATCAATTAAAATTATAATTTTGAAAAAACAATGTTAAATGGAAATTATATCGTAAATTTCAACAATTGTTCTGTTAGAATAAGAGACTATTATTTTTCAAATATAATTGAAAATATGGAAGAAAAACAAATAATTGAAAATATACACATTGAAATGTTTTTTTTCACATAAACATTTCAAGAAATCAAAACATTAAACAGCAATAATTTTAAAAATATTAAAACACTACAATATCATAGTAATATATCCTATGAATTTATTCTCCTATTAAAATAATAATTATTATATTAATATTTATATAGGCTAATTGTTATAACTTAGTTAAAATCTCAGAAAGACATGATGATAAATATTCCTAGGCACAAAGGAAGTCAACATCAGTTTTATTCAACTTACACAGCAGAGCAGAACAGCTGTTTTCGAAAGTCGCTACACTTTCATCTTCAGTGCTCATGTGTATATTGTGTTTATCACCACTTTTTAGGTGGCTTAGTTGAATGTGATAACAGTTTTCTATTTACACAAATTTTATTGTGAAAAACAATCCGAGAACTGTATCAACCTGATGTTAACACTTGTGTGTTATGATACCTGTGTTACCATTTGATTATTTTCTTCATGTCCCATTTTTCTGAATTTTTTGTTCCATTATACATTAAGTCAAACTTTTATGGTTTGAATTTTATACTTAAGTATATGTGAACGTTTTTTCCAATTTTCATTGGTAGCTCAAGCCAAAGCTTAAATTGTATGTGATTTTATTTTTATTGAACATTTTTATTTTGCTATATTAATATTTATATAGTCTAATTGTTCTAACTTAGTTAAAATCTCAGAAAGACATGATGATAAATATTCCTAGGCAGAAAGGAAGTCAACATCAGTTTTAGTCAACTTACACAGCAGAGCAGAACAGCTGTTTTCGGAAGTCGCTACACTTTCATCTTCAGTGCTCATGTGTATATTGTGTTTATCACCACTGTTTAGGTGGCGTAGTTGAATGTGATAACAGTTTTCTATTTACACAAATTTTATTGTGAAAAACAATCCGAGAACTGTATCAACCTGATGTTAACACTTGTGTGTTATGATACCTGTGTTACCATTTGATTATTTTCTTCATGTCATATTTTTCTGAATTTTTTGTTCCATTATACATTAAGTCAAACTTTTATGGTTTGAATTTTATACTTAAGTATATGTGAACGTTTTTTCCAATTTTCATTGGTAGCTCAAGCCAAAGCTTAAATTGTATGTGATTTTATTTTTATTGAACATTTTTATTTTGCTATATTAATATTTATATAGGCTAATTGTTCTAACTTAGTTAAAATCTCAGAAAGACATGATGATAAATATTCCTAGGCAGAAAGGAAGTCAACATCAGTTTTAGTCAACTTACACAGCAGAGCAGAACAGCTGTTTTCGGAAGTCGCTACACTTTCATCTTCAGTGCTCATGTGTATATTGTGTTTATCACCACTGTTTAGGTGGCGTAGTTGAATGTGATAACAGTTTTCTATTTACACAAATTTTATTGTGAAAAACAATCCGAGAACTGTATCAACCTGATGTTAACACTTGTGTGTTATGATACCTGTGTTACCATTTGATTATTTCAACTAAGCCACCTAAACAGTGGTGATAAACACAATATACACATGAGCACTGAAGATGAAAGTGTAGCGACTTTCGAAAACAGCTGTTCTGCTCTGCTGTGTAAGTTGAATAAAACTGATGTTGACTTCCTTTGTGCCTAGGAATATTTATCATCATGTCTTTCTGAGATTTTAACTAAGTTAGAACAATTAGCCTATATAAATATTAATATAGCAAAATAAAAATGTTCAATAAAAATAAAATCACAAATAATAATTATTATTATCTTAATTCTTGTAATTATAAAGCAAAGATATATTAAAATAATATCAAATAAAGGAATTCAGGAGAATTCTAGTCTAAAGGAGGGAGAAGTTAAATATATATAACGAAATACTAACACTTACATTAAGAATGATCCCATAGATGAATTTATTGCTAATATAATTACTATTACAAAAAGAAATATGTAACATTAAACTCATTTCCGTTTTGTTTAAAGAAAATATGATTAAATTCATAAGTCAAAATTATTTTTCGGTCGCAATTCCAAGAATTGCAACCGTGCCAATTTAATATAAAAGAATTACCTGCATTAGTAAATTAAAGCACTAAATGAAAAATGTAGCTAATTAAATAACTAAATAATTCGGTCGCACTTCCAAGAATTGCAGACGTCCCAACTTAACTAACTCTACAGTAATAAAATTTGTCAAATTGCATTTTATTGCATTTCCGTTCCCACAAGAAGATGCAATATTAACCTTCCATAGAATTACTAACAAATAGAACAATAATTTTAATTGATAAGCAAACTTGTAATTAGGATAAGTCAGTGTTGTTCCTTCCGTTCTGTCGAGAAGTCGTAAGCTTAAAATTAAAGATTGATTAAAACAAACAAACAAAAAACAAATTTGGTTTTTTTAATAACCACGAAACGCGAACACATAATTGGCGCGATAGGAAAAGAAATTATGCTTGCCCAGCCTATTCTCTTGTTAAAACATGTATACTGTTAATAACAAATTGTTTCTCTCGCACTCTTTGAGTTACTTCAAACAAATTATGAGTAGCAGGAATGGATAACGAATGTATACTGTTTGTTAATCCGTTAGTCTGGATATATTGACTTAAATCCCTTTTTAATTCAAATTAATATCTCCACTTTTAACTAGCGTAGCCTGAATTTTTTCTCCTACACAAACGTTTTTTTATGTGTTTAATTGTTGAAAAATTTCATTGCATATGAAAAGTAAGACTTTCCCAACCCTGCTTAGTTAAATGAAGTTGTTTCGCTGCTTTAAATACATTCTCAATGTGTTTCTGTAGTGGTGCGCAGTATTGATATATGTATATGTATATATATATATATATATATATATATATATATATGTATATATATTAAATTCTTTTTGTATATATATTAAATACTTTTGTATAGATATTAAATACTATTTGTGCTCAATGGTAATACTGTTTATATATCTTCTCTTTTATAAATAGAAACCAAACATAAACCTGTTATATATCATTATTAAGTTAATTTAATCATCTTAATTAATTGTATCACCTTAAATATTCTTCAATAAAAAAAGCTGAGAACTGTTATATTTTAACCTTCAACAAAGACACTACGTTTGGCGACGAGTAAGCTTATGTTAAATTTCAACATATATTTAAACCAAAAGGATGCACAACAAAATGTCGCAGCTGTTAATAGAACAATTGTTGCATCAAGTGTCTCAGAATTTATACCAGAACGTGATTCCTGGTTCCTTTGGAAGGAGCGTCTTGATATACACTTTTGTGAAATAAATTGCACTGAAGACAATGTAAAAAAGGCAATTTTACTGAAATCAATCGGGGTAATGCCGTACAAATTGCTTCATAGCTTGTGCAGCCCAAGTTCGCCAGTGTCAAAGACTTATAAAGAACAATGTGAAATATTGATGACATAATATACACCACCGGTAATAACATTTAGTGAAAGAAAAAAATTCCACTCTTCACAAAAAGATGAACAAGAATCTATCGCACAGTGGTTTGCTCGAGTCAAGCAGCTGGCGCTAGAATGTGTGAAGAGAGTCACACTTTGACCATCGAAGAAGCACTTAAGTAAGCTATGATTTGGGAAACAAAATTTTCGCTCAAAGCAGGAAATGATGTGGCCGAAATTAATTTTGTAAGAAATGGCAGGGTACGATCAGCAGGAGATAAAAGAGGTTTTAACAGCATTAAAAACAAGAAAGACAAAGGCAATGTAAATATCAGTAGAAACTTAAAGAGAAACCCTAACAACAAAAACAAGGAGCATGTATTCATTGTGGTTGGCGAAACCATTCTTCACAGGAATGCAAGTTCAAAAATTACAAATGTCATACGTGTGGTAAAAGTGGTCATTTAGCAAGTGTATGCAAAATAAAAATATCCATAAGTTTTATATCAGATACAGATAAAAAAAATTAATTTCAAGACTTTGACTTCTCAATTCACAGTTTGAGTGGCGATGAAGCGTCTGAGTTATACTCACTCCCAGTAAATTTTGATGGCGTGGATGTGAAAATGGCATGTTACACAGGTGCTCCTTGTAACTTAATTTCTATAGAATTTTTTAATAAAGTATATGACAAGAAAGAGCTAAAAAATGTCATATTCCTTACATTGGCTATTGTGGTAATCGAATTAAAATATTAGGTGAGTTTGATGCTAACATTTGTTATCGTGGTGTTAATAAAAGGGTTAGATTAGTTGTTTCAGACTTTAAAAAGCCTTGTTTACTAGGCCGTTCATTTTTAAGAGCATTTAATTTTGAACTTACTCAAGTGAATTCAATCACGGGTTATGATTTTTCTGAAATTATTAAAGAGTTAAAAAATGAATTTTCAGATATTTTTGATGGACAGCTAGGTTCTTATAAATTACAAAAGGTTTCTCTTTCAATTAAAAATTCAGCTGTTCCTATAATTTTTAAACTCCGCCCAGTTCCATTAGCTTGGAAAAGTAAAATTGAAACACAGTTAAGAGAGTTAATAAAAAATATGTTTTAGAACCAGTTGAAAGTTCAGATTGGGGGACTCCATTAGTACCTATACTTAAGCCAAATGCTGAACTCCATATCTGTGGTGACTATAAAGTTACCATTAATAGATTTTTAAATGATTTCAAGCACCCACTTCCTCGTATTGATGAGATTTTTACTTCCCTTACTGGAGGTGAACTTTTTACTAAGCTAGACTTATCAAATGCCTATAATCAGCTTGTCCTTGATGACGAGTCTCAAAAGTTGTGTACGTGGAGTACTCATATAGGTACGTTTAAAATGAAACGTTTGCCTTTTGGAATAAAGCCAGCAGCTGCAATTTTTCAGAAAACAATAGAAGGCATACTCAGGGATGTTCCACAAGTAGTTGTTTACCAAGATGATATAACTGTTACTGGTAGAGATCTACACGATCACATAAAAACGCTAAAAACTGTTTTAAAAAACTTAAGTACGCTGGTCTCAGGCTCAATATTAATAAATGTGAGTTTTTCAAACCAAAAATATCTTACTTAGGATTTGTTATTGACAAAAATGGTTTAAGTAAAACAAAAGAACGTATTGCAAGTGTCATTGACGCACCTATTCCAGAAAATGTATCTCAGGTTAAAGCTTTTGTAGGAATGGTTAACTACTATTCAAAATTTATCAATAACTTCGCACAGAAAATGTATCCATTATATGAGTTATTACAAAAAAATCATGAGTTCTACTGGTCACCAAAATGTCAACAAGCATACGAAATTATCAAAAACGATGTTGCATCAGAAAGCGTTTTGGAGCATTTTGATCCAAAACTTGCGATAATTTTATCTACGGATGCTTCAAACAACGCAATTGCTGGCGTTTTATCACACCAATTTGGTGATACTTTAAAACCAATTGCTTTTGTTTCAAGGTCACTTTCCAAAAGTGAGCACAATTACAGTGCAATGAAAAGGAAGCACTTGCCATAATATTTTCAGTGTCAAAGCTCAAACAATTTTTTGAATTTAAGTTCTTTAAAAATAAAGTGATTGAGATAACAGTTCAAAATGACTGCATTCTATGGGGATATAGAATTCTAGGTCCTCAAAATTTTCGTAAAATGATATTAAACGAGCTACATGCATCTCATTTGGGCATTGTGAAACAAAAGTGCTAGCACGTTCTTATGTCTGGTGGCCCAAAATTGATTTTGACATTGAAAAGATGATTAAAAATTGTTTTCCTTGTCAGAAAATGTAGCCAAGCCCTGAGAAAGGTAGTCTTATTCCTTGGGAACCGACTGGCTCAGTTTGGAGTCGAATTTACGTAGATTTTGCAGGTCCCATTAAAAATCAGTATTTGTTTATAGTTATTTGAAATTTACAAAACGAAGGAAATAACTACTGCATTTGTAACAAATAAAATGAGGGAACTTTTTTGTCGATATGGTCTCGTTGACGTAGTTGTGAGTGAGAATGGTCGACAGTTCACCTCACAAGAAAAACTTTTTAGTCTATAATAATATACGACATATTCTAACGCCACCTGGATATCCTTCAACGAATGGTCAAGCAGAAAATTTATTCAAATCTTTAAAAAAATCTATAGATGCAGCATTAGAAAGTGACAAAAATACTGACATGGACACAATCATAAACAGATTTTTATGTGATTATAAAAATGCTAAACATTGTGTAACTGGTGAATCACTTTCAATTAATTGTTTGGTAGATCTTTAAAAACAAGATTTAGTTCGCTTAAGCCACCCTTAGTTGAAGAAAAAATATTAGAAAATCAAAAAAAGGCTATTTTAAATTACAGAGGTAAGCGCAAGGAAGTATTTAAGGAGGGACAAAATGTTTTAATTCGTGATTACACAAATCCAAATAAACCAAGTTGGTCTCCAGCAAAAATAAAAGACAAAATAGGATGACGATCATATCTATGCATTATACCTAAAAGCAACCGCGTTATAAAAAGACATTTAGAACAAATTCGAAGCCATAATAGAACAGAAAATGAAATTTCGTCGGCTGAAATGCGGGGAGCAACTGAAGTAGATATGCCCACATAAACTACATCACTTCAAGAGCAGGGTGAACCTCAGTTGATTTTACGTATTTATGATAATAAATTAGACAACAAAGATCAATTTAACACTCCAAAAGGAGCATTACGACCACGTCGTGATGGAAGAAATATAAACAAAAATATGAGAAAATGAACTTACATTTTAATTCTCTTTAAAGAAATAAAAGTTTTGAATTTCATACTAACATACACTAGTATATATGTTACTGAATTTATATATGACTTGTTAATAGGATCTAAAGTTATTTCAAGGATAAGTTTAAGAATAAGAGAATAAAAAAATATAAAGCTATGTTTGTATCTATGTAAATGCTAATAAAGTATTACATTGTTAAAAACATCTTAAGGGAGAGCGTGTTAGATATTAAGTACTTTTTGTGCTCAATGGTAATACTGTTTATATCTTTTCTCTTTTATAAATAGAAATCAAACATAACCCTGTTATATATCATTATTAAGTTAATATAATTATCTTAATTAATTGTACCACCTTAAATATTCTTAAATAAAAAAAGCTGAGAACTGTTATGTTTTAACCTTCCACAAAGACACTACAATATATATATATATATATATATATATATATATATATGGCAGCACATAAAACTACGAAAAGGCCCACAGAAACTTCAATGTCGAAATAAAAACTAAATAAACAATCAAGTAAGTATTTTAGCATATATTTTTGTATTTGAAAAGTATTTTTAAATATATTTACAAAAGCGTCGATCGTATAAGCAGAATTCGATAAAATTTTATACCTATACGATTCTGAGAAATAATATGAAGACCCCGATCTACGCCCCCCCGACATCAAACATATCTTAGGAAGTGTTTAGAAAAATTTTAAGATATTATAAAATTGAAATCAAAGAAATTTTTTTTTTAGATATATAAACAAGAAACAACATACTTTACTAATAAAAAGTTATTATGAGTACTGTGTACACTTCAAGTATGCTAATGCTTCTGCCCTTTGAAGATTATTTTATTGTACTAATTTACAAGATCCTCATCAAAAATTCGAAAAAATCAATAAACTGTAGCTCAGATCCAAGAGTATCAAGATGTCATAATTCCGCCAGTTATTACAAAAAGAGCCAGACCGCATACCTCATCTAAACCTGATATCAACAGTCCTTTAGATAACTCAAATGCTCGCTGAGGAAAAAAATTACAGTGTTAATGGAAGAGCAACGTACCCCAATGGTAGCTCAAAACCAAATGTTTGATACACACTGTAATATTTTAGAAAAATTATGTGCAACTGAAAAAGATTCTGTGTTAGAAAAATACTTTCAAAACCAAAGTAATCGTTGTTAAAGTTTAAAAAGTGAAGTAGATTGGAACCAAATCTTTCAAAAGTTTCTTTGTTTTTTACCTTATTTAATGATCTCAAAAATACAAATTTCTTGTTCCTTAGCACAATTTATGTTATTTTTATTAAAGTTATTTTTATCTCTAATTAGTTTTATTAAAAAATTAAAATAAATGAAATTAAATACCATTAAATGACAATTAAAAAATTAATATATTTGATTTGCAATGTTGTATTAGAGTCTTTTGGCAATATTGTATGTAGTATGTTTGTGGGGTTTCTGTATAGAATTTTTCATACAAAAAGCTGCTCATACCGGCACCCTACATTATGTGTCGGCATTTTAGGTTGTTTGATTAGTTTGCTATGTTGAATGTGTGTGTGCGTGTGTTAAGTTTGCGACCATTACCGATGACAGGGTGTTTTTTAGAAAATAATAGGAAAAAAACTGTCGAATGTGTGTGTGCGTGTGCTAAGTTTGCCACCATTACCGATGACAGTGTGTTTTTTCGAATATAATAGGAAAACAACTGTTGAATGTTTGTTAAGTTTGCGACCATTCATGATGGCAGGATGTTTTTTAGAAAATAAAAGGTGAAAACCGGTTTAATGTGTATTAAATTGTACACCATTACCGATGATAGGGTGTTTTTTAGAAAATAAAAGGAAAAAAAAACTGTTGAATGTGTGTGTGTACGATTAATATAGGCAGATGCAGCTGCTGTAGGCTTCATTGGTTTTGTAATTTCTTATCAATCCTAGAACGTTAGCAGTAGGTGTTGAAATTCAAACACATATTTTTAACTGATAAGAACACATTGTTTTTTAAAGGGCATTAAATTTATTTTTATCAATTTTTTTTTATAATGCTTCCACGAGTGTGGAAGCATTATTTCTTGATAATGAAAGAAAGCCATTTAAATTTTAATAAAAATATATGTTCAAAATTTTATTTTACAATATTTTATTATCTGATTAAAAATTATTTTAAATTAATATTTAACTTTAATTTTCTTTTTTGCTGGAGGTACTTTGCTTGAGATATTATTTTTTTCAAATATTGAATTAAAAACAAGATTCTCTAATCCATATGTTTTTTCTAGCAAAACCTCGAGCTGAAAAAATATTTTTTCTTGCAATTCTGTCATTTGTTCATCGAAATACATTTTTAATAACATTTCTCTATGAGATATCATATCTTGTAGTGTCTTATTAATAATTTAAATTTTTTCTTCAAGTTTCTTGAGCTGCTGTTTTGATAAAGTTATTAAATTGTGTTGTAATTGACTGATTTCCGTTCTTAAGTAATGTTTATTAATATCTTCTTTTTCTTGTGAAGGAAACGAAATATTAGTAATCCTTTTATTTTGCACATCGATATTGTTATTTTTATCAAAGAGAATTCCAACGACTGGACGAGTTTTCCTTTTTCGGTCTTAATAATATCGTTTGACCTATTACCAAATTTATTAATAGGCATATTGTGTCCTGTCCCTTCTAATATCATTAATAATCTGAACCTAACAACAAACATATATATATTATTTATTATTTAATAAAAACAAATTTTTTTGTTTATGTTTAATAGCTTTTATATTTTCTTATATACTTTTAATTTTACAATATTTTCTTATTATCTAAACGGATTAAAACTAATTAAACATCTATATTTATATTAAGGAAAATATCATCATCATCTTCATCCATAAATTCTTTATATAAATTTAAATTAGATGATCGCAAAGAATTTATTCTGTAATGTCCCCATGAGTAAGTGTCAATA
The DNA here is from genome assembly GCA_963675445.1 of Linnaemya vulpina. Classification (NCBI taxonomy): domain Eukaryota; kingdom Metazoa; phylum Arthropoda; class Insecta; order Diptera; family Tachinidae; genus Linnaemya; species Linnaemya vulpina. The sequence continues at coordinate 2,313,907 of OY776281.1, read as the reverse complement.
TTATTTGTACATATAAATCTCTTATCATCTAAATAACTTAATGTTAGTTTACTTATATGTTGTGTATGTATTTGATGAACCTTAGATCCAAATACATACATAGAATCATAATATAGCTTTTTCTCGAGTAAACATTTTCTAAAATCAGTAATACTTAATCTAGCTGACACTATTCTTAACCCCCTAATATATTTTATTTCACTATCTACTTTATCTCTTTTTACTGAATACATTTTAGCTCGTAGACCAATGAATTCCTTAATAATTTTTCCATTACATTCGTCTTTCATCATACCTAAAACCTTTTTGTTTACTAAGGGAAGCTTAAACATATTGTCTTGGACATATGAAGATGTATCGAAATGTAAACTTAAATCTTTTCGAATATCATCGTATAGATCATTTGTTTTAACATCGTATATGAAGGAGTCAGTATCCATATAATTCAAGTGAATATCCTCACGGTATTTAGGTTTCATATAATCGTAATGAAATCTGTACATTTTCAGTTTCGATAATTCTAATACTGAAAATCCAATATAAATTGGTTTGTTGTAGAACGTTTTAATTCTACTCATTTCTATGGCAGTCATATGTTCATGAATTTTAAGGGAACTATGAAAATTAGGTTTAGATATGAGGGCTCTAGCCCCTAACATCTTTACCTTTACTCTCCCATTCACAAACTAATTTTACATCTTTTCCTTTGTCTACATTTTCCATAGTTTTACCATATACAGCATTGTTTAGAAGCTTGAAAAACTTTTGTTCAAATGTATTTTTAGCTATTATTCTATGGTGATTGTTTAAGTCAATATACTTTTTTAACCAATCCAACTGATTAAATTGAAGTATTCTATGTATTTTAGTTAAAATCAAACCGTTTTGGAGACATTGCTGAAGATTTCTATAGTGTATTATATATTTTATTTTGTGATATAAATCTGTAATTAATTCTGATTGTTTTTATGGTTTCAATTTTTTTGTTTTCGGCACACAATGGAAAATCATTATGATAGTTGTTTATGTTGTTGGATACTCTAAATTTACTTCAAGTATATATCCCATAGGACTATCTTCTTTTATATTGTTTACATTAAAATTTTCAACATTTTCTATCCATTTAAAATTTTTGTAGGGAAGGTATTGCGACATTGCATAACCATACAAATTATTAACATCTAAATAAATAAGATAATTTGATTTTTTAGTAGAATCATAATCACTAACGTATATATTATTAACAACTGATCGTCGTTTACTACATTGTACAATACCTCCCCTAATACCCCGCAAAACGAAATTATACATATTATTATCGGTTAGCAATTCAAGTTCTATTTCTCTATATTTTAGCATAGCATCCCATGAAAGACCTGGAGTAGTATAATACTGAAACGGATCTAAATTATAAATACTTTTGCAAACTTTTCTAAAACTTTCAAATATATCACAAAGTAATAATACATCTCCTTTTAAATATAAAAGTAGATAGTCCATAAGAGATTTACACTGAAATGTATTCCAAACTTTTTCAGCATGTTCATAATCATCGACACTACACGACTCATTAGTAAGCTTATTGAAGAAGACTGAACGTGGTGGTAATTGTGATTCTTGAAGACGGTTAACAGAATCTAAATAATCGTAAGGAAAGACACCTTTACGTTTCATTCAATTGAACTCGGTAATATTTTGATAATTTGATTTTACACTTTTTAGATCTTCATCTGATAAATATCCTGCTATCTTTTCTAACCTAGACGACTTAAATCGAAATGAGTCTAGAAAACGTAATTCAATTGAATGTTTATCATTTACCGAAATTCTCTTTGATATCGATACGTATAGTTCTTTATTTAGAGGAATTATATTTATATCACCTGCGATAGACGAAAGTTCTCTTACAAACAAATGACAATCATATGCCGAAAGATTGTGGAAAAATATAGGTATGAAATTAGCAATTTGATATTCTAGATTACATTATTATGAGTAGGTCCTCTATATTCGCCTGTTAAATGACAATGATCTGCTACTCTATCATCAAAAGATAAAAATTGTTTACAAATATTACATACTCTGTCTTTATCTTGCTTTATTTGTTGAACTGATGTTAAGGAATTCATTGGTCTTACAACACTTAAATAATTATTATACATGTTTAAGACATCACTAAATAAATTTTTAAAGAAATGTTTCGGTGCATCATCACCACTATAAATTCTAAAAAAAATCTAAACTAGTGTCAAACGAGCATTTTATGTAGTAGCTATAAGCAAATGGAATATGCTTTTGTAAAGATTTAATATTTGTTGAATCTTGTATATTAACCGACTCTAAAACGCATTCAAAGTCGGCATACACTACAAAAGGCACATCTATTTGCTTTTTAAAATTTTCAAAACTTAACTTACATTCATCTAAACTAGGCATCTTAGTCACCTTCTTATTGCACTCATGTTTAGGGTTTTCTAACTTTTCCTTGGTGTGAAAATGTATCAAGCAGGTATTACATACATAAATACATGTCTTGTGCTTTGTCAGTTGACTTTTTATTAACCTGCAAGAAATAAAGAATATATATTTATTTAATTTTTATTGCTTTATATCAATATAAATACTGTAACTTACCTTGACATATTTTTGACCCATACATAGTGAAACCGTTCTCCTTCTTCCAACAACAATAAATTGAAGTGGTTTTTCTTCTCGGTTTGAGCAAAGAAGTATGGTCCAACTATATTATCACCTTCGAGTCCAAAAACATTTACACTTATTTCAGGGTTATTGTTTTCAAAATCTTTTATTTTATTAACGGATAGTTGGAAATTTAAACTTGTGAAATTTAAAATCATATTATATTGTAGAATGATAATATCATCATGTATATTTTCAATGTTATACGATGTGCATATATTTGAGTTGAATTCACTTGGACACAGTGCTGATATTATAGCCCACTTAAAACAATATTCATCATTGTTTTTTACATTGACACATGCATGTCTTTTTAAAATGTTAGGTGGTAAGCATATGTATTGAGACCCCTTCAAACATTTATACTGATTGATATTAATTTCAAGATGACTTGATTTCAAGATGTCTTGGAACTCACTCATCTTTTTTACTAAAACATCACACTGATCAGAGTAAATTTGAAAAATTTAATCTGTTGTTGAAGCTATATTAAGAATAATCATTTTAGTTTGATGCGATTTCATATCCACACTGCATGAATCATATTCTTCTTTTATTAATACATACTCGCAAAAGAGTTCACAATTAAATTTATTTTATAATGTTGTTGTAGTGAATCTCTTAACAATTTTACAACTTTTTCCTTTATTTCATTTAAAAACACTTCGGGGATTAAGTTATTTATCCTTATGATCATTTTGTATTACTTACGTTGCTATCCGATTTTTAAAAGAAGAGTTAATACATTTCACGTTATCATTATTAATTTGCTTAGCCTTGTTATATTTATGAATGGTTGTACGTAAATGATACTGCCAATTCGTTTTCGTGGTATATGTTTTACAGGTATTACAATAAACAGTAGCTTCCTCCATATGTTGAATATCTTCTGTAACATGAGAATGTGTTAGGAACTCTTTGCGATTTGTAAATTGTAAATTACATGTTGCACACTTTAATGATGACGGTGAAGGATCATCGTTATGTAATCTGACATGACGTTTTAGAGATGAATTTAAATTGTAGACTTTTCCGCGAACTGTACAAATAAAATCAGCCATTTTTTAAAATTTATTTATTTATTTTTCTTATAATAACGTTAGTATGCTTGAACTGAATTTTCAATGATATCCTATTATTTTTAAACTAACTATTTATATTAAATCTTAAACGTTAGCTGTTAAGAACACATGCGCGTTAGCTGTGGTTGTAAAATTCAAACATTTTTCTTTAAGGATATTAAATATATTCTTATCAGTTGTTTGGTATCAACACAAAAAAAATGTTTACACACCGAATGTGGTTTTAAAACGTGTTAATAGTTGTTTTTAATCCTAAATATTAAAATATATAAATTCATACATTAGACGTGATTTATACATCAGATGTTGATTCAAGGTCATTAAGGTCAAGCTATGATTATGAAATTCAAACACATATTTTAAAGAGCATTAAATATATTCTTATCAGTTGATTTGTTTTAACGCATAAAAAATTACACATCGGGTGTGCTTTTAAAACGTGTTGTCAGTTTTTTTTAATACTAAATATTAAAATATATAAATTCATACATTAGATGTGTGCTATATGTATAAATATATGTGTGTATATGTATAAATAAAGAAATTTGTGTAAATAAAGAATTTTAGTTCAAATTGTGGTTATATTTGAGAAAAACAATTTTATTTATAGTAAATAGTCTAAGAATTATATTACTTTATTTAGTTTTATAATTACATTCTATCATTATCATCATCATGATTTCATCAGCTAAATTGGAGAATCTGTTAAATATACATAACAAGGAAATTAATCAAGTTCATAAAGAAATTTGTTTAAAAATGATAAATAAAATACGAATATATGATAATGTTGATAAACCGTTAATATATATACTTAATGAAATTCATAAATGTGATTGCGAAAACATTTTAACGAATAATATAAATTAATGTGCATGTATATTATTTTATAATAGATATAAGTTTATAGAAAAACTGTTTGTTTGTGATGTGCTTTTTCTGCTTGAGGTCTTTTTTATAATGAAATAATATTAAAAAATTTTTCTTTTAATATATATTTATTCCAATATTTCGACCAACTCTGTTGGACATCCTTAGGGAATTACGATTTTCTAAACAAAAACATTAAACTACTTAATATTAAATTATTTACAACAATAATAATTATTACACATTTTATAGTCCTGGTCTAGTCACTTGTTTATACTTATAAACTTTGCCGCCTACTGTTCACTGGTTTTTTTCCTTTTCTGTGTTTGTTTATTGTATATCTATAGATGTGTGCGCAATTGTCAGTGCCTGATTTGTAGTTAATTCTTTTGTCAGTGGGAGTATTTATTATGTGTAGCATCTCTTGCATATATCTCTTTGTATAATTCTTCTCTCTTTCCAATATTTTTAGTTTACTCAAGTCTGGTTGGTGTCCGGTTATTTCACAGTGGGCAGCAAGTGCAGTTTTTTGGGTCAAAGATTTTGTATTATTATTTAGATCAGATTTATGTCCAGATATTCTAGTCTTTAGTTTTGTTATTGTCGTACCAACATATATTTTCTTACATGCTTCCGTGTTGTCTCCATTGCAAGTTATTTCATAATGTACATAGTACATTGTTATCACATTCAATACGAGCACTAATCGTAGGACCTTCAAATTATGGAAAAACTAATGTGATGAAAGTCCCAGGTAATAGAAAGTCCTAATGGTCTTGTCTTTAAATATGATTATAATATTTAAACAAGATGAACTGAACTTAAGGCATATATATAATGATTATGTTATTGGTGATATATCGTTTAAGGAGTTAACAAAGATTTGTGGGGAGTGTTGGAAAAATAAATATGGATTTGCAGTTGTAAGCAAGGATAATGCTAAAAATAAAGGAAGATATAGAAAAGCTTTTAACGAATATATACAGGTATAACGCAGATTGGAACCAAATGCAGTTAATATATAAAGCAGATCGTAAACAGATACAAACCAGGTCATAACCAAATACAAACCAGGTCATAACCAGATACAAACCAGGTCATAACCAGATACAAACCAGGTCATAACCAGATACAAACCAGGTCATAACCAGATACAAACCAGGTCATAACCAGATACAAACCAGGTCATACCCAGATACAAACCAGATACAGATCAGATACACATCTGCAGATCTGTATCTGTAGATCTGTTTAAAACTGTTTAATGTTTTCTTTATTTATACATATAAAAATTACTAAAATTTCTCAATGCAATTATAGTTTTTTCAGCACACATCTAATGTATGAATTTATATATTTTAATATTTAGTATTAAAAAAACTGACAACACGTTTTAAAAGCACACCCGATGTTTAATTTTTTATGCATTAAAACAAATCAACTGATAAGAATATATTTAATGCTCTTTAAAAAATGTATTTGAATTTCATAACCATAGCTTGACCTTAATGACCTTGAATCAACATCTGATGTATAAATCACGTCTAATGTATGAATTTATATATTTTAATATTTAGGATTAAAAACAACTATTAACACGTTTTAAAACCACATTCGGTGTGTAAACATTTTTTTTTTGTGGTGAAAAACTTTAGTTCGGCTTAAGGTCCGTTCACAAATAAAAACAATTCAATTTGCTTAAAACGTTGTTTTTATTATTCGTCTCTTCCAATATTTCGGTTAACTTCGTTAACCATTATCAAGGAATCTAACAAAATACAAATATAATAGAACATATACCATAAAATTTTTATATATATCAGACACTAATATCTGTATGTAACTTATTTTAATTAAATCTATATAAAAATATAAACAATGTCCTACCTCTATGTTATTTACTTATCGACTAATTATTGTTACTCTTATTTATGTTTATTAATTATGTGTCGATATAGCTGAGCGCACTTGTCTGTATCGGTCTTGTAATTTAGGCGTTTGTTTGTTTGTACATTGATAATGTGTATCATTTCCAATATAAATCTTTTTTTGTTATTTTTCTCCTCTTGTAATATTCTCACATTGTCAAAGTCCGGTTTATGACCACTTACAGCACAGTGGGCAGCGAGTGCAGTTTTTTGCTCAATAGGTTTATTGTTGTGTTTTATATCAGATTTGTGTGATGATATTCTAGTTTTTAGTTTTGTCTTTGTCGTACCAATATACGTTTTGTTGCATGTACTCTGATCATTGCCACTACAATTGATCTGATAAATTAGGTTCGATTTGTCTTCTTTTGGTAAAGTGTCTTTCGTTTTACTAAAAATTTTCTTTAAGGAGTTATTTGTTTTCATAGCTAGTTGATATTTATTATTGTCATATATGTCAGTGTTTTTAATTCTCTCTGATAGACCCGGTATGTAAGTAACTTGTTTGTATATTTTCCCATTGTTGTCATTGTGTAATATTTTTCCCCGTTTTGATGTAACGTATCTTATGAGTTCCTTTATCGTCTTATATGGATAGTCATTCTTTATGGATTACGATTCTTTTGATGAAGTGTAAGCAATCGGGTATAATACCAAATTTTATATATAACTCGACTAAAAATGTGTATAATATGTTTAAATTTAATGATGAGATAGATGTAAACATTGAAAAAATTTTGATAAAACATATTTATAAATTTCATAGCTTAATATTAAATTTACTCATACAATCTAAACATAAACAAATTGCTGAGAGCACCAAACTACTAAATAGAACTACAGAAATTATGGGATATTTATTATATGATAGAGACTTTTCAACATTATTAACCAGTGAGAGTATTATAACTAAGGCAGTGAAACATGACAACAAAAATAGACACATCAACAAACTCGCAAAATTAAAAGGAGAGATGATTAAAAAGTTAAATTTTAAATACAATGACGATTGGTTCGTGAACACAACAGACAAAGTCATACCAACTAACATAAAATGGTTATTATCTTTAGGACCAAAGTACGCATTACCGAACACAAAGAGAAATTTTCCATTATTTAAGTGCATTTCGGATAGTGAAGACATAATTCAAACGCTAGAAAACAGAGAACGACAAGAGATTGCGAGAAGTAAATTAACATCCCTTATTGATAATCATGTAAACAAATTGCACTTAAACCAAAGAGACAGAATAATACTTGACACAGTGGAACAGACGAAACATTTTCTTAACAAAAACAAAGACTTATTAATATTAAATTCTGACAAAGGTAACAAAACAGTAGTCATGTACAACGAAGATTACAAGCGCAAGATGATTTCAATTATCGGCGATATATGTACATATAGACGCTTAAAACAAGCTCCTTCATCGACGCTACAAAATAAGAACAATATGTTGGTAACCAAATTATATAATCTAAATATAATTGACATGAAATCTAAGACAAACTTAATCACGCATACTTCAACAGCTCCCAGAATTTATGGTTTACCGAAGATACATAAACCAGGAACACCACTCAGACCGATTTGCTCATCCATGAGCTCACCAGCACATAATCTATGTAGATTTATAGCCAACATGTTGAAAAATTTGATAACAGACTCTAAATATAACGTGAAGGATGCCATCCAGTTTAAGTCCAAAATAAGCAATACCAAAATTGATGACGATGAAGTACTCGTATTCTTTGATGTAGTGTCACTATTTCCAAGCATCCCAGTCAACTTAGCGCTTGCAACAATAAAGAAGAAATGGAATATTTTACAGAGATATACGAATATACCACAGGAACTGTTCCAAGGAATTTTAAATATTTGTATGAAAGAAACGAGATATTTTAAATTTGATGGAAAAACATATGAACAACGAAAAGGGATGCCCATGGGATCCCCAATCTCACCTGTCGTAGCAGACATAATAATGGAGGAACTTTTGGAAGAAACATTGGACAAAATGGATATTAGACCTAGATTATTGACCGAGTACGTTGATGATATATTCGCCATAGTGAAAAAAGATAGGGTAGAGGACACATTGGGTAAATTAAATGAATATAATAACCAAATAAAATTTACAATAGAACTGGAAAAGGACAATCAGATACCATACCTAGACTGTACAATTAAGAGAGACAACAATTTACTGAAGGTAAATTGGTACCAAAAGCCCACGTCATCAAATAGATTAATAAATTTTCATTCCAAGCATCCTAAGCGCATTATAATTAATACAGCTACCAACTTTATAAAAAGGGTCCTTGATATCAGCGACAACATATTTCATGAAGAAGATAAACGAAAAATCGTAAATATTCTACAAAAGAATGACTATCCATATAAGACGACAAAGGAACTCATAAGATACGTTACATCAAAACGGGGAAAAATATTACACAATGACAACAATGGGAAAATATACAAACAAGTTACTTACATACCGGGTCTATCAGAGAGAATTAAAAATACTGACATATATGACAATAATAAATATCAACTAGCTATGAAAACAAATAACTCCTTAAAGAAAATTTTTAGTAAAACGAAAGACACTTTACCAAAAGAAGACAAATCGAACCTAATTTATCAGATCAATTGTAGTGGCAATGATCAGAGTACATGCAACAAAACGTACATCGGTACGACAAAGACAAAACTAAAAACTAGAATATCATCACACAAATCTGATATAAAACACAACAATAAACCTATTGAGCAAAAAACTGCACTCGCTGCCCACTGTGCAGTAAGTGGTCATAAACCGAACTTTGACAATGTGAGAATATTACAAGAGGAGAAAAATTACAAAAAAAGATTTATATTGGAAATGATACACATTATCAATGTACCAACAAACAAACGCCTAAATTACAAGACAGATACAGACAAGTGCGCTCAGCTATATCGACACATAATTAATAAACATAAATAAGAGTAACAATAATTAGTCGATAAGTAAATAACATAGAGGTAGGACATTGTTTATATTTTTATATAGATTTAATTAAAATAAGTTACATACAGATATTAGTGTCTGATATATATAAAAATTTTATGGTATATGTTCTATTATATTTGTATTTTGTTAGATTCCTTGATAATGGTTAACGAAGTTAACCGAAATATTGGAAGAGACGAATAATAAAAACAAAGTTTTAAACAAATTGAATTGTTTTTATTTGTGAACGGACCTTAAGCCGAACTAAAGTTTTTCACCACATTAAAAACAGGTCAACTATACAAACACCTCACATACAACACGGGAGGCATACCGCAACAAATAAACATCATGCAGCTATACAAAAATCTAAAAACAAAATACAACAAGAGTACCATAAAGATCATTGGTAATTATTCAAAATATAACAAGACACTAGTTAGACTAAAGTCTTCCACATCCTTTTTGATGAAGTGTAAGCAATCGGGTATAATACCAAATTTTATATATAACTCGACTAAAAATGTGTATAATATGTTTAAATTTAATGATGAGATAGATGTAAACATTGAAAAAATTTTGATAAAACATATTTATAAATTTCATAGCTTAATATTAAATTTACTCATACAATCTAAACATAAACAAATTGCTGAGAACACCAAACTACTAAATAGAACTACAGAAATTATGGGATATTTATTAGATGATAGAGACTTTTCAACATTGTTAACCAGTGAGAGTATTATAACTAAGGCAGTGAAACATGACAACAAAAATAGACACATCAACAAACTCGCAAAATTAAAAGGAGAGATGATTAAAAAGTTAAATTTTAAATACAATGACGATTGGTTCGTGAACACAACAGACAAAATCATACCAACTAACATAAAATGGTTATTATCTTTAGGACCAAAGTACGCATTACCGAACACAAAGAGAAATTTTCCATTATTTAAGTGCATTTCGGATAGTGAAGACATAATTCAAACGCTAGAAAACAGAGAACGACAAGAGATTGCGAGAAGTAAATTAACATCCCTTATTGATAATCATGTAAACAAATTGCACTTAAACCAAAGAGACAGAATAATACTTGACACAGTGGAACAGACGAAACATTTTCTTAACAAAAACAAAGACTTATTAATATTAAATTCTGACAAAGGTAACAAAACAGTAGCCATGTACAACGAAGATTACAAGCGGAAGATGATTTCAATTATCGGCGATATATGTACATATAGACGCTTAAAACAAGATCCTACATCGACGCTACAAAATAAGAACAATATGTTGGTAACCAAATTATATAATCTAAATATAATTGACATGAAATCTAAGACAAACTTAATCACGCATACTTCGACAGCTCCCAGAATTTATGGCTTACCGAAGATACATAAACCAGGAACACCACTCAGACCGATTTGCTCATCCATGAGCTCACCAGCACATAATCTATGTAGATTTATAGCCAACATTTTGAAAAATTTTATAACAGACTCTAAATATAACGTGAAGGATGCCATCCAGTTTAAGTCCAAAATAAGCAATACCAAAATTGATGACGATGAAGTACTCGTATCCTTTGATGTAGTGTCACTATTTCCAAGCATCCCAGTCAACTTAGCGCTTGCAACAATAAAGAAGAAATGGAATATTTTACAGAGATATACGAATATACCACAGGAACTGTTCCAAGGAATTTTAAATTTTTGTATGAAAGAAACGAGATATTTTAAATTTGATGGAAAAACATATGAACGACGAAAAGGGATGCCCATGGGATCCCCAATCTCACCTGTCGTAGCAGACATAATAATGGAGGAACTTTTGGAAGAAACATTGGACAAAATGGATATTAGACCTAGATTATTGACCAAGTACGTTGATGATATATTCGCCATAGTGAAAAAAGATAGGGTGGAGGACACATTGGGTAAATTAAATGAATATAATAACCAAATAAAATTTACAATAGAACTGGAAAAGGACAATCAGAAACCATACCTAGACTGTACAATTAAGAGAGACAACAATTTACTGAAGGTAAATTGGTACCAAAAGCCCACGTCATCAAATAGATTAATAAATTTTCATTCCAAGCATCCTAAGCGCATTATAATTAATACAGCTACCAACTTTATAAAAAGGGTCCTTGATATCAGCGACAACATATTTCATGAAGAAAATAAACGAAAAATCGTAAATATTCTACAAAAGAATGACTATCCATATAAGACGATAAAGGAACTCATAAGATACGTTACATCAAAACGGGGAAAAATATTACACAATGACAACAATGGAAAAATATACAAACAAGTTACTTACATACCGGGTCTATCAGAGAGAATTAAAAACACTGACATATATGACAATAATAAATATCAACTAGCTATGAAAACAAATAACTCCTTAAAGAAAATTTTTAGTAAAACGAAAGACACTTTACCAATAGAAGACAAATCGAACCTAATTTATCAGATCAATTGTAGTGGCAATGATCAGAGTACATGCAACAAAACGTACATCGGTACGACAAAGACAAAACTAAAAACTAGAATATCATCACACAAATCTGATATAAAACACAACAATAAACCTATTGAGCAAAAAACTGCACTCGCTGCCCACTGTGCAGTAAGTGGTCATAAACCGAACTTTGACAATGTGAGAATATTACAAGAGGAGAAAAATTACAAAAAAAGATTTATATTGGAAATGATACACATTATCAATGTACCAACAAACAAACGCCTAAATTACAAGACAGATACAGACAAGTGCGCTCAGCTATATCGACACATAATTAATAAACATAAATAAGAGTAACAATAATTAGTCGATAAGTAAATAACATAGAGGTAGGACATTGTTTATATTTTTATATAGATTTAATTAAAATAAGTTACATACAGATATTAGTGTCTGATATATATAAAAATTTTATGGTATATGTTCTATTATATTTGTATTTTGTTAGATTCCTTGATAATGGTTAACGAAGTTAACCGAAATATTGGAAGAGACGAATAATAAAAACAACGTTTTAAACAAATTGAATTGTTTTTATTTGTGAACGGACCTTAAGCCGAACTAAAGTTTTTCACCACATTAAAAACAGGTCAACTATACAAACACCTCACATACAACACGGGAGGCATACCGCAACAAATAAACATCATGCAGCTATACAAAAATCTAAAAACAAAATACAACAAGAGTACCATAAAGATCATTGGTAATTATTCAAAATATAACAAGACACTAGTTAGACTAAAGTCTTCCACATCCTTTTTGATGAAGTGTAAGCAATCGGGTATAATACCAAATTTTATATATAACTCGACTAAAAATGTGTATAATATGTTTAAATTTAATGATGAGATAGATGTAAACATTGAAAAAATGTTGATAAAACATATTTATAAATTTCATAGCTTAATATTAAATCTACTCATACAATCTAAACATAAACAAATTGCTGAGAACACCAAACTACTAAATAGAACTACAGAAATTATGGGATATTTATTAGATGATAGAGACTTTTCAACATTGTTAACCAGTGAGAGTATTATAACTAAGGCAGTGAAACATGACAACAAAAATAGACACATCAACAAACTCGCAAAATTAAAAGGAGAGATGATTAAAAAGTTAAATTTTAAATACAATGACGATTGGTTCGTGAACACAACAGACAAAATCATACCAACTAACATAAAATGGTTATTATCCTTAGGACCAAAGTACGCATTACCGAACACAAAGAGAAATTTTCCATTATTTAAGTGCATTTCGGATAGTGAAGACATAATTGAAACGCTAGAAAAGAGAGAACGACAAGAGATTGCGAGAAGTAAATTAACATCCCTTATTGATAATCATGTAAACAAATTGCACTTAAACCAAAGAGACAGAATAATACTTGACACAGTGGAACAGACGAAACATTTTCTTAACAAAAACAAAGACTTATTAATATTAAATTCTGACAAAGGTAACAAAACAGTAGCCATGTACAACGAAGATTACAAGCGGAAGATGATTTCAATTATCGGCGATATATGTACATATAGATGCTTAAAACAAGATCCTACATCGACGCTACAAAATAAGAACAATATGTTGGTAACCAAATTATATAATCTAAATATAATTGACATGAAATCTAAGACAAACTTAATCACGCATACTTCGACAGCTCCCAGAATTTATGGCTTACCGAAGATACATAAACCAGGAACACCACTCAGACCGATTTGCTCATCCATGAGCTCACCAGCACATAATCTATGTAGATTTAGAGCCAACATTTTGAAAAATTTTATAACAGACTCTAAATATAACGTGAAGGATGCCATCCAGTTTAAGTCCAAAATAAGCAATACCAAAATTGATGACGATGAAGTACTCGTATCCTTTGATGTAGTGTCACTATTTCCAAGCATCCCAGTCAACTTAGCGCTTGCAACAATAAAGAAGAAATGGAATATTTTACAGAGATATACGAATATACCACAGGAACTGTTCCAAGGAATTTTAAATTTTTGTATGAAAGAAACGAGATATTTTAAATTTGATGGAAAAACATATGAACGACGAAAAGGGATGCCCATGGGATCCCCAATCTCACCTGTCGTATCAGACATAATAATGGAGGAACTTTTGGAAGAAACATTGGACAAAATGGATATTAGACCTAGATTATTGACCAAGTACGTTGATGATATATTCGCCATAGTGAAAAAAGATAGGGTAGAGGACACATTGGGTAAATTAAATGAATATAATAACCAAATAAAATTTACAATAGAACTGGAAAAGGACAATCAGATACCATACCTAGACTGTACAATTAAGAGAGACAACAATTTACTGAAGGTAAATTGGTACCAAAAGCCCACGTCATCAAATAGATTAATAAATTTTCATTCCAAGCATCCTAAGCGCATTATAATTAATACAGCTACCAACTTTATAAAAAGGGTCCTTGATATCAGCGACAACATATTTCATGAAGAAAATAAACGAAAAATCGTAAATATTCTACAAAAGAATGACTATCCATATAAGACGATAAAGGAACTCATAAGATACGTTACATCAAAACGGGGAAAAATATTACACAATGACAACAATGGAAAAATATACAAACAAGTTACTTACATACCGGGTCTATCAGAGAGAATTAAAAACACTGACATATATGACAATAATAAATATCAACTAGCTATGAAAACAAATAACTCCTTAAAGAAAATTTTTAGTAAAACGAAAGACACTTTACCAAAAGAAGACAAATCGAACCTAATTTATCAGATCAATTGTAGTGGCAATGATCAGAGTACATGCAACAAAACGTACATCGGTACGACAAAGACAAAACTAAAAACTAGAATATCATCACACAAATCTGATATAAAACACAACAATAAACCTATTGAGCAAAAAACTGCACTCGCTGCCCACTGTGCAGTAAGTGGTCATAAACCGAACTTTGACAATGTGAGAATATTACAAGAGGAGAAAAATTACAAAAAAAGATTTATATTGGAAATGATACACATTATCAATGTACCAACAAACAAACGCCTAAATTACAAGACAGATACAGACAAGTGCGCTCAGCTATATCGACACATAATTAATAAACATAAATAAGAGTAACAATAATTAGTCGATAAGTAAATAACATAGAGGTAGGACATTGTTTATATTTTTATATAGATTTAATTAAAATAAGTTACATACAGATATTAGTGTCTGATATATATAAAAATTTTATGGTATATGTTATATTATATTTGTATTTTGTTAGATTCCTTGATAATGGTTAACGAAGTTAACCGAAATATTGGAAGAGACGAATAATAAAAACAACGTTTTAAACAAATTGAATTGTTTTTATTTGTGAACGGACCTTAAGCCGAACTAAAGTTTTTCACCACATTAAAAACAGGTCAACTATACAAACACCTCACATACAACACGGGAGGCATACCGCAACAAATAAACATCATGCAGCTATACAAAAATCTAAAAACAAAATACAACAAGAGTACCATAAAGATCATTGGTAATTATTCAAAATATAACAAGACACTAGTTAGACTAAAGTCTTCCACATCCTTTTTGATGAAGTGTAAGCAATCGGGTATAATACCAAATTTTATATATAACTCGACTAAAAATGTGTATAATATGTTTAAATTTAATGATGAGATAGATGTAAACATTGAAAAAATGTTGATAAAACATATTTATAAATTTCATAGCTTAATATTAAATTTACTCATACAATCTAAACATAAACAAATTGCTGCGAACACCAAACTACTAAATAGAACTACAGAAATTATGGGATATTTATTAGATGATAGAGACTTTTCAACATTGTTAACCAGTGAGAGTATTATAACTAAGGCAGTGAAACATGACAACAAAAATAGACACATCAACAAACTCGCAAAATTAAAAGGAGAGATGATTAAAAAGTTAAATTTTAAATACAATGACGATTGGTTCGTGAACACAACAGACAAAATCATACCAACTAACATAAAATGGTTATTATCTTTAGGACCAAAGTACGCATTACCGAACACAAAGAGAAATTTTCCATTATTTAAGTGCATTTCGGATAGTGAAGACATAATTCAAACGCTAGAAAACAGAGAACGACAAGAGATTGCGAGAAGTAAATTAACATCCCTTATTGATAATCATGTAAACAAATTGCACTTAAACCAAAGAGACAGAATAATACTTGACACAGTGGAACAGACGAAACATTTTCTTAACAAAAACAAAGACTTATTAATATTAAATTCTGACAAAGGTAACAAAACAGTAGCCATGTACAACGAAGATTACAAGCGGAAGATGATTTCAATTATCGGCGATATATGTACATATAGACGCTTAAAACAAGATCCTACATCGACGCTACAAAATAAGAACAATATGTTGGTAACCAAATTATATAATCTAAATATAATTGACATGAAATCTAAGACAAACTTAATCACGCATACTTCGACAGCTCCCAGAATTTATGGCTTACCGAAGATACATAAACCAGGAACACCACTCAGACCGATTTGCTCATCCATGAGCTCACCAGCACAGAATCTATGTAGATTTATAGCCAACATTTTGAAAAATTTTATAACAGACTCTAAATATAACGTGAAGGATGCCATCCAGTTTAAGTCCAAAATAAGCAATACCAAAATTGATGACGATGAAGTACTCGTATCCTTTGATGTAGTGTCACTATTTCCAAGCATCCCAGTCAACTTAGCGCTTGCAACAATAAAGAAGATATGGAATATTTTACAGAGATATACGAATATACCACAGGAACTGTTCCAAGGAATTTTAAATTTTTGTATGAAAGAAACGAGATATTTTAAATTTGATGGAAAAACATATGAACGACGAAAAGGGATGCCCATGGGATCCCCAATCTCACCTGTCGTAGCAGACATAATAATGGAGGAACTTTTGGAAGAAACATTGGACAAAATGGATATTAGACCTAGATTATTGACCAAGTACGTTGATGATATATTCGCCATAGTGAAAAAAGATAGGGTAGAGGACACATTGGGTAAATTAAATGAATATAATAACCAAATAAAATTTACAATAGAACTGGAAAAGGACAATCAGATACCATACCTAGACTGTACAATTAAGAGAGACAACAATTTACTGAAGGTAAATTGGTACCAAAAGCCCACGTCATCAAATAGATTAATAAATTTTCATTCCAAGCATCCTAAGCGCATTATAATTAATACAGCTACCAACTTTATAAAAAGGGTCCTTGATATCAGCGACAACATATTTCATGAAGAAAATAAACGAAAAATCGTAAATATTCTACAAAAGAATGACTATCCATATAAGACGATAAAGGAACTCATAAGATACGTTACATCAAAACGGGGAAAAATATTACACAATGACAACAATGGGAAAATATACAAACAAGTTACTTACATACCGGGTCTATCAGAGAGAATTAAAAACACTGACATATATGACAATAATAAATATCAACTAGCTATGAAAACAAATAACTCCTTAAAGAAAATTTTTAGTAAAACGAAAGACACTTTACCAAAAGAAGACAAATCGAACCTAATTTATCAGATCAATTGTAGTGGCAATGATCAGAGTACATGCAACAAAACGTACATCGGTACGACAAAGACAAAACTAAAAACTAGAATATCATCACACAAATCTGATATAAAACACAACAATAAACCTATTGAGCAAAAAACTGCACTCGCTGCCCACTGTGCAGTAAGTGGTCATAAACCGGACTTTGACAATGTGAGAATATTACAAGAGGAGAAAAATTACAAAAAAAGATTTATATTGGAAATGATACACATTATCAATGTACCAACAAACAAACGCCTAAATTACAAGACAGATACAGACAAGTGCGCTCAGCTATATCGACACATAATTAATAAACATAAATAAGAGTAACAATAATTAGTCGATAAGTAAATAACATAGAGGTAGGACATTGTTTATATTTTTATATAGATTTAATTAAAATAAGTTACATACAGATATTAGTGTCTGATATAAATAAAAATTTTATGGTATATGTTCTATTATATTTGTATTTTGTTAGATTCCTTGATAATGGTTAACGAAGTTAACCGAAATATTGGAAGAGACGAATAATAAAAACAACGTTTTAAACAAATTGAATTGTTTTTATTTGTGAACGGACCTTAAGCCGAACTAAAGTTTTTCACCACATTAAAAACAGGTCAACTATACAAACACCTCACATACAACACGGGAGGCATACCGCAACAAATAAACATCATGCAGCTATACAAAAATCTAAAAACAAAATACAACAAGAGTACCATAAAGATCATTGGTAATTATTCAAAATATAACAAGACACTAGTTAGACTAAAGTCTTCCACATCCTTTTTGATGAAGTGTAAGCAATCGGGTATAATACCAAATTTTATATATAACTCGACTAAAAATGTGTATAATATGTTTAAATTTAATGATGAGATAGATGTAAACATTGAAAAAATGTTGATAAAACATATTTATAAATTTCATAGCTTAATATTAAATTTACTCATACAATCTAAACATAAACAAATTGCTGAGAACACCAAACTACTAAATAGAACTACAGAAATTATGGGATATTTATTAGATGATAGAGACTTTTCAACATTGTTAACCAGTGAGAGTATTATAACTAAGGCAGTGAAACATGACAACAAAAATAGACACATCAACAAACTCGCAAAATTAAAAGGAGAGATGATTAAAAAGTTAAATTTTAAATACAATGACGATTGGTTCGTGAACACAACAGACAAAATCATACCAACTAACATAAAATGGTTATTATCTTTAGGACCAAAGTACGCATTACCGAACACAAAGAGAAATTTTCCATTATTTAAGTGCATTTCGGATAGTGAAGACATAATTCAAACGCTAGAAAACAGAGAACGACAAGAGATTGCGAGAAGTAAATTAACATCCCTTATTGATAATCATGTAAACAAATTGCACTTAAACCAAAGAGACAGAATAATACTTGACACAGTGGAACAGACGAAACATTTTCTTAACAAAAACAAAGACTTATTAATATTAAATTCTGACAAAGGTAACAAAACAGTAGCCATGTACAACGAAGATTACAAGCGGAAGATGATTTCAATTATCGGCGATATATGTACATATAGACGCTTAAAACAAGATCCTACATCGACGCTACAAAATAAGAACAATATGTTGGTAACCAAATTATATAATCTAAATATAATTGACATGAAATCTAAGACAAACTTAATCACGCATACTTCAACAGCTCCCAGAATTTATGGTTTACCGAAGATACATAAACCAGGAACACCACTCAGACCGATTTGCTCATCCATGAGCTCACCAGCACATAATCTATGTAGATTTATAGCCAACATTTTGAAAAATTTTATAACAGACTCTAAATATAACGTGAAGGATGCCATCCAGTTTAAGTCCAAAATAAGCAATACCAAAATTGATGACGATGAAGTACTCGTATCCTTTGATGTAGTGTCACTATTTCCAAGCATCCCAGTCAACTTAGCGCTTGCAACAATAAAGAAGAAATGGAATATTTTACAGAGATATACGAATATACCACAGGAACTGTTCCAAGGAATTTTAAATTTTTGTATGAAAGAAACGAGATATTTTAAATTTGATGGAAAAACATATGAACAACGAAAAGGGATGCCCATGGGATCCCCAATCTCACCTGTCGTAGCAGACATAATAATGGAGGAACTTTTGGAAGAAACATTGGACAAAATGGATATTAGACCTAGATTATTGACCAAGTACGTTGATGATATATTCGCCATAGTGAAAAAAGATAGGGTAGAGGACACATTGGGTAAATTAAATGAATATAATAACCAAATAAAATTTACAATAGAACTGGAAAAGGACAATCAGATACCATACCTAGACTGTACAATTAAGAGAGACAACAATTTACTGAAGGTAAATTGGTACCAAAAGCCCACGTCATCAAATAGATTAATAAATTTTCATTCCAAGCATCCTAAGCGCATTATAATTAGTACAGCTACCAACTTTATAAAAAGGGTCCTTGATATCAGCGACAACATATTTCATGAAGAAAATAAACGAAAAATCGTAAATATTCTACAAAAGAATGACTATCCATATAAGACGATAAAGGAACTCATAAGATACGTTACATCAAAACGGGGAAAAATATTACACAATGACAACAATGGGAAAATATACAAACAAGTTACTTACATACCGGGTCTATCAGAGAGAATTAAAAACACTGACATATATGACAATAATAAATATCAACTAGCTATGAAAACAAATAACTCCTTAAAGAAAATTTTTAGTAAAACGAAAGACACTTTACCAAAAGAAGACAAATCGAACCTAATTTATCAGATCAATTGTAGTGGCAATGATCAGAGTACATGCAACAAAACGTACATCGGTACGACAAAGACAAAACTAAAAACTAGAATATCATCACACAAATCTGATATAAAACACAACAATAAACCTATTGAGCAAAAAACTGCACTCGCTGCCCACTGTGCACTAAGTGGTCATAAACCGGACTTTGACAATGTGAGAATATTACAAGAGGAGAAAAATTACAAAAAAAGATTTATATTGGAAATGATACACATTATCAATGTACCAACAAACAAACGCCTAAATTACAAGACAGATACAGACAAGTGCGCTCAGCTATATCGACACATAATTAATAAACATAAATAAGAGTAACAATAATTAGTCGATAAGTAAATAACATAGAGGTAGGACATTGTTTATATTTTTATATAGATTTAATTAAAATAAGTTACATACAGATATTAGTGTCTGATATATATAAAAATTTTATGGTATATGTTCTATTATATTTGTATTTTGTTAGATTCCTTGATAATGGTTAACGAAGTTAACCGAAATATTGGAAGAGACGAATAATAAAAACAACGTTTTAAACAAATTGAATTGTTTTTATTTGTGAACGGACCTTAAGCCGAACTAAAGTTTTTCACCACATTAAAAACAGGTCAACTATACAAACACCTCACATACAACACGGGAGGCATACCGCAACAAATAAACATCATGCAGCTATACAAAAATCTAAAAACAAAATACAACAAGAGTACCATAAAGATCATTGGTAATTATTCAAAATATAACAAGACACTAGTTAGACTAAAGTCTTCCACATCCTTTTTGATGAAGTGTAAGCAATCGGGTATAATACCAAATTTTATATATAACTCGACTAAAAATGTGTATAATATGTTTAAATTTAATGATGAGATAGATGTAAACATTGAAAAAATGTTGATAAAACATATTTATAAATTTCATAGCTTAATATTAAATTTACTCATACAATCTAAACATAAACAAATTGCTGAGAACACCAAACTACTAAATAGAACTACAGAAATTATGGGATATTTATTAGATGATAGAGACTTTTCAACATTATTAACCAGTGAGAGTATTATAACTAAGGCAGTGAAACATGACAACAAAAATAGACACATCAACAAACTCGCAAAATTAAAAGGAGAGATGATTAAAAAGTTAAATTTTAAATACAATGACGATTGGTTCGTGAACACAACAGACAAAATCATACCAACTAACATAAAATGGTTATTATCTTTAGGACCAAAGTACGCATTACCGAACACAAAGAGAAATTTTCCATTATTTAAGTGCATTTCGGATAGTGAAGACATAATTCAAACGCTAGAAAACAGAGAACGACAAGAGATTGCGAGAAGTAAATTAACATCCCTTATTGATAATCATGTAAACAAATTGCACTTAAACCAAAGAGACAGAATAATACTTGACACAGTGGAACAGACGAAACATTTTCTTAACAAAAACAAAGACTTATTAATATTAAATTCTGACAAAGGTAACAAAACAGTAGCCATGTACAACGAAGATTACAAGCGGAAGATGATTTCAATTATCGGCGATATATGTACATATAGACGCTTAAAACAAGATCCTACATCGACGCTACAAAATAAGAACAATATGTTGGTAACCAAATTATATAATCTAAATATAATTGACATGAAATCTAAGACAAACTTAATCACGCATACTTCAACAGCTCCCAGAATTTATGGTTTACCGAAGATACATAAACCAGGAACACCACTCAGACCGATTTGCTCATCCATGAGCTCACCAGCACATAATCTATGTAGATTTATAGCCAACATTTTGAAAAATTTTATAACAGACTCTAAATATAACGTGAAGGATGCCATCCAGTTTAAGTCCAAAATAAGCAATACCAAAATTGATGACGATGAAGTACTCGTATTCTTTGATGTAGTGTCACTATTTCCAAGCATCCCAGTCAACTTAGCGCTTGCAACAATAAAGAAGAAATGGAATATTTTACAGAGATATACGAATATACCACAGGAACTGTTCCAAGGAATTTTAAATTTTTGTATGAAAGAAACGAGATATTTTAAATTTGATGGAAAAACATATGAACAACGAAAAGGGATGCCCATGGGATCCCCAATCTCACCTGTCGTAGCAGACATAATAATGGAGGAACTTTTGGAAGAAACATTGGACAAAATGGATATTAGACCTAGATTATTGACCAAGTACGTTGATGATATATTCGCCATAGTGAAAAAAGATAGGGTAGAGGACACATTGGGTAAATTAAATGAATATAATAACCAAATAAAATTTACAATAGAACTGGAAAAGGACAATCAGATACCATACCTAGACTGTACAATTAAGAGAGACAACAATTTACTGAAGGTAAATTGGTACCAAAAGCCCACGTCATCAAATAGATTAATAAATTTTCATTCCAAGCATCCTAAGCGCATTATAATTAATACAGCTACCAACTTTATAAAAAGGGTCCTTGATATCAGCGACAACATATTTCATGAAGAAAATAAACGAAAAATCGTAAATATTCTACAAAAGAATGACTATCCATATAAGACGATAAAGGAACTCATAAGATACGTTACATCAAAACGGGGAAAAATATTACACAATGACAACAATGGGAAAATATACAAACAAGTTACTTACATACCGGGTCTATCAGAGAGAATTAAAAACACTGACATATATGACAATAATAAATATCAACTAGCTATGAAAACAAATAACTCCTTAAAGAAAATTTTTAGTAAAACGAAAGACACTTTACCAAAAGAAGACAAATCGAACCTAATTTATCAGATCAATTGTAGTGGCAATGATCAGAGTACATGCAACAAAACGTACATCGGTACGACAAAGACAAAACTAAAAACTAGAATATCATCACACAAATCTGATATAAAACACAACAATAAACCTATTGAGCAAAAAACTGCACTCGCTGCCCACTGTGCAGTAAGTGGTCATAAACCGGACTTTGACAATGTGAGAATATTACAAGAGGAGAAAAATTACAAAAAATGATTTATATTGGAAATGATACACATTATCAATGTACCAACAAACAAACGCCTAAATTACAAGACAGATACAGACAAGTGCGCTCAGCTATATCGACACATAATTAATAAACATAAATAAGAGTAACAATAATTAGTCGATAAGTAAATAACATAGAGGTAGGACATTGTTTATATTTTTATATAGATTTAATTAAAATAAGTTACATACAGATATTAGTGTCTGATATATATAAAAATTTTATGGTATATATTCTATTATATTTGTATTTTGTTAGATTCCTTGATAATGGTTAACGAAGTTAACCGAAATATTGGAAGAGACGAATAATAAAAACAAAGTTTTAAACAAATTGAATTGTTTTTATTTGTGAACGGACCTTAAGCCGAACTAAAGTTTTTCACCACATTAAAAACAGGTCAACTATACAAACACCTCACATACAACACGGGAGGCATACCGCAACAAATAAACATCATGCAGCTATACAAAAATCTAAAAACAAAATACAACAAGAGTACCATAAAGATCATTGGTAATTATTCAAAATATAACAAGACACTAGTTAGACTAAAGTCTTCCACATCCTTTTTGATGAAGTGTAAGCAATCGGGTATAATACCAAATTTTATATACAACTCGACTAAAAATGTGCATAATATGTTTAAATTTAATGATGAGATAGATGTAAACATTGAAAAAATGTTGATAAAACATATTTATAAATTTCATAGCTTAATATTAAATTTACTCATACAATCTAAACATAAACAAATTGCTGAGAACACCAAACTACTAAATAGAACTACAGAAATTATGGGATATTTATTAGATGATAGAGACTTTTCAACATTATTAACCAGTGAGAGTATTATAACTAAGGCAGTGAAACATGACAACAAAAATAGACACATCAACAAACTCGCAAAATTAAAAGGAGAGATGATTAAAAAGTTAAATTTTAAATACAATGACGATTGGTTCGTGAACACAACAGACAAAATCATACCAACTAACATAAAATGGTTATTATCTTTAGGACCAAAGTACGCATTACTGAACACAAAGAGAAATTTTCCATTATTTAAGTGCATTTCGGATAGTGAAGACATAATTCAAACGCTAGAAAACAGAGAACGACAAGAGATTGCGAGAAGTAAATTAACATCCCTTATTGATAATCATGTAAACAAATTGCACTTAAACCAAAGAGACAGAATAATACTTGACACAGTGGAACAGACGAAACATTTTCTTAACAAAAACAAAGACTTATTAATATTAAATTCTGACAAAGGTAACAAAACAGTAGCCATGTACAACGAAGATTACAAGCGGAAGATGATTTCAATTATCGGCGATATATGTACATATAGACGCTTAAAACAAGATCCTACATCGACGCTACAAAATAAGAACAATATGTTGGTAACCAAATTATATAATCTAAACATAATTGACATGAAATCTAAGACAAACTTAATCACGCATACTTCAACAGCTCCCAGAATTTATGGTTTACCGAAGATACATAAACCAGGAACACCACTCAGACCGATTTGCTCATCCATGAGCTCACCAGCACATAATCTATGTAGATTTATAGCCAACATTTTGAAAAATTTGATAACAGACTCTAAATATAACGTGAAGGATGCCATCCAGTTTAAGTCCAAAATAAGCAATACCAAAATTGATGACGATGAAGTACTCGTATCCTTTGATGTAGTGTCACTATTTCCAAGCATCCCAGTCAACTTAGCGCTTGCAACAATAAAGAAGAAATGGAATATTTTACAGAGATATACGAATATACCACAGGAACTGTTCCAAGGAATTTTAAATTTTTGTATGAAAGAAACGAGATATTTTAAATTTGATGGAAAAACATATGAACAACGAAAAGGGATGCCCATGGGATCCCCAATCTCACCTGTCGTAGCAGACATAATAATGGAGGAACTTTTGGAAGAAACATTGGACAAAATGGATATTAGACCTAGATTATTGACCAAGTACGTTGATGATATATTCGCCATAGTGAAAAAAGATAGGGTAGAGGACACATTGGGTAAATTAAATGAATATAATAACCAAATAAAATTTACAATAGAACTGGAAAAGGACAATCAGATACCATACCTAGACTGTACAATTAAGAGAGACAACAATTTACTGAACGTAAATTGGTACCAAAAGCCCACGTCATCAAATAGATTAATAAATTTTCATTCCAAGCATCCTAAGCGCATTATAATTAATACAGCTACCAACTTTATAAAAAGGGTCCTTGATATCAGCGACAACATATTTCATGAAGAAAATAAACGAAAAATCGTAAATATTCTACAAAAGAATGACTATCCATATAAGACGATAAAGGAACTCATAAGATACGTTACATCAAAACGGGGAAAAATATTACACAATGACAACAATGGGAAAATATACAAACAAGTTACTTACATACCGGGTCTATCAGAGAGAATTAAAAACACTGACATATATGACAATAATAAATATCAACTAGCTATGAAAACAAATAACTCCTTAAAGAAAATTTTTAGTAAAACGAAAGACACTTTACCAAAAGAAGACAAATCGAACCTAATTTATCAGATCAATTGTAGTGGCAATGATCAGAGTACATGCAACAAAACGTATATCGGTACGACAAAGACAAAACTAAAAACTAGAATATCATCACACAAATCTGATATAAAACACAACAATAAACCTATTGAGCAAAAAACTGCACTCGCTGCCCACTGTGCAGTAAGTGGTCATAAACCGGACTTTGACAATGTGAGAATATTACAAGAGGAGAAAAATTACAAAAAAAGATTTATATTGGAAATGATACACATTATCAATGTACCAACAAACAAACGCCTAAATTACAAGACAGATACAGACAAGTGCGCTCAGCTATATCGACACATAATTAATAAACATAAATAAGAGTAACAATAATTAGTCGATAAGTAAATAACATAGAGGTAGGACATTGTTTATATTTTTATATAGATTTAATTAAAATAAGTTACATACAGATATTAGTGTCTGATATATATAAAAATTTTATGGTATATGTTCTATTATATTTGTATATTGTTAGATTCCTTGATAATGGTTAACGAAGTTAACCGAAATATTGGAAGAGACGAATAATAAAAACAACGTTTTAAACAAATTGAATTGTGTTTATTTGTGAACGGACCTTAAGCCGAACTAAAGTTTTTCACCACATTAAAAACAGGTCAACTATACAAACACCTCACATACAACACGGGAGGCATACCGCAACAAATAAACATCATGCAGCTATACAAAAATCTAAAAACAAAATACAACAAGAGTACCATAAAGATCATTGGTAATTATTCAAAATATAACAAGACACTAGTTAGACTAAAGTCTTCCACATCCTTTTTGATGAAGTGTAAGCAATCGGGTATAATACCAAATTTTATATATAACTCGACTAAAAATGTGTATAATATGTTTAAATTTAATGATGAGATAGATGTAAACATTGAAAAAATGTTGATAAAACATATTTATAAATTTCATAGCTTAATATTAAATTTACTCATACAATCTAAACATAAACAAATTGCTGAGAACACCAAACTACTAAATAGAACTACAGAAATTATGGGATATTTATTAGATGATAGAGACTTTTCAACATTGTTAATCAGTGAGAGTATTATAACTAAGGCAGTGAAACATGACAACAAAAATAGACACATCAACAAACTCGCAAAATTAAAAGGAGAGATGATTAAAAAGTTAAATTTTAAATACAATGACGATTGGTTCGTGAACACAACAGACAAAATCATACCAACTAACATAAAATGGTTATTATCTTTAGGACCAAAGTACGCATTACCGAACACAAAGAGAAATTTTCCATTATTTAAGTGCATTTCGGATAGTGAAGACATAATTCAAACGCTAGAAAACAGAGAACGACAAGAGATTGCGAGAAGTAAATTAACATCCCTTATTGATAATCATGTAAACAAATTGCACTTAAACCAAAGAGACAGAATAATACTTGACACAGTGGAACAGACGAAACATTTTCTTAACAAAAACAAAGACTTATTAATATTAAATTCTGACAAAGGTAACAAAACAGTAGCCATGTACAACGAAGATTACAAGCGGAAGATGATTTCAATTATCGGCGATATATGTACATATAGACGCTTAAAACAAGATCCTACATCGACGCTACAAAATAAGAACAATATGTTGGTAACCAAATTATATAATCTAAATATAATTGACATGAAATCTAAGACAAACTTAATCACGCATACTTCAACAGCTCCCAGAATTTATGGTTTACCGAAGATACATAAACCAGGAACACCACTCAGACCGATTTGCTCATCCATGAGCTCACCAGCACATAATCTATGTAGATTTATAGCCAACATTTTGAAAAATTTGATAACAGACTCTAAATATAACGTGAAGGATGCCATCCAGTTTAAGTCCAAAATAAGCAATACCAAAATTGATGACGATGAAGTACTCGTATCCTTTGATGTAGTGTCACTATTTCCAAGCATCCCAGTCAACTTAGCGCTTGCAACAATAAAGAAGAAATGGAATATTTTACAGAGATATACGAATATACCACAGGAACTGTTCCAAGGAATTTTAAATTTTTGTATGAAAGAAACGAGATATTTTAAATTTGATGGAAAAACATATGAACAACGAAAAGGGATGCCCATGGGATCCCCAATCTCACCTGTCGTAGCAGACATAATAATGGAGGAACTTTTGGAAGAAACATTGGACAAAATGGATATTAGACCTAGATTATTGACCAAGTACGTTGATGATATATTCGCCATAGTGAAAAAAGATAGGGTAGAGGACACATTGGGTAAATTAAATGAATATAATAACCAAATAAAATTTACAATAGAACTGGAAAAGGACAATCAGATACCATACCTAGACTGTACAATTAAGAGAGACAACAATTTACTGAAGGTAAATTGGTACCAAAAGCCCACGTCATCAAATAGATTAATAAATTTTCATTCCAAGCATCCTAAGCGCATTATAATTAATACAGCTACCAACTTTATAAAAAGGGTCCTTGATATCAGCGACAACATATTTCATGAAGAAAATAAACGAAAAATCGTAAATATTCTACAAAAGAATGACTATCCATATAAGACGATAAAGGAACTCATAAGATACGTTACATCAAAACGGGGAAAAATATTACACAATGACAACAATGGGAAAATATACAAACAAGTTACTTACATACCGGGTCTATCAGAGAGAATTAAAAACACTGACATATATGACAATAATAAATATCAACTAGCTATGAAAACAAATAACTCCTTAAAGAAAATTTTTAGTAAAACGAAAGACACTTTACCAAAAGAAGACAAATCGAACCTAATTTATCAGATCAATTGTAGTGGCAATGATCAGAGTACATGCAACAAAACGTACATCGGTACGACAAAGACAAAACTAAAAACTAGAATATCATCACACAAATCTGATATAAAACACAACAATAAACCTATTGAGCAAAAAACTGCACTCGCTGCCCACTGTGCACTAAGTGGTCATAAACCGGACTTTGACAATGTGAGAATATTACAAGAGGAGAAAAATTACAAAAAATGATTTATATTGGAAATGATACACATTATCAATGTACCAACAAACAAACGCCTAAATTACAAGACAGATACAGACAAGTGCGCTCAGCTATATCGACACATAATTAATAAGCATAAATAAGAGTAACAATAATTAGTCGATAAGTAAATAACATAGAGGTAGGATATTGTTTATATTTTTATATAGATTTAATTAAAATAAGTTACATACAGATATTAGTGTCTGATATATATAAAAATTTTATGGTATATATTCTATTATATTTGTATTTTGTTAGATTCCTTGATAATGGTTAACGAAGTTAACCGAAATATTGGAAGAGACGAATAATAAAAACAACGTTTTAAACAAATTGAATTGTTTTTATTTGTGAACGGACCTTAAGCCGAACTAAAGTTTTTCACCAAATTAAAAACAGGTCAACTATACAAACACCTCACATACAACACGGGAGGCATACCGCAACAAATAAACATCATGCAGCTATACAAAAATCTAAAACCAAAATACAACAAGAGTACCATAAAGATCATTGGTAATTATTCAAAATATAACAAGACACTAGTTAGACTAAAGTCTTCCACATCCTTTTTGATGAAGTGTAAGCAATCGGGTATAATACCAAATTTTATATATAACTCGACTAAAAATGTGTATAATATGTTTAAATTTAATGATGAGATAGATGTAAACATTGAAAAAATGTTGATAAAACATATTTATAAATTTCATAGCTTAATATTAAATTTACTCATACAATCTAAACATAAACAAATTGCTGAGAACACCAAACTACTAAACAGAACTACAGAAATTATGGGATATTTATTAGATGATAGAGACTTTTCAACATTATTAACCAGTGAGAGTATTATAACTAAGGCAGTGAAACATGACAACAAAAATAGACACATCAACAAACTCGCAAAATTAAAAGGAGAGATGATTAAAAAGTTAAATTTTATATACAATGACGATTGGTTCGTGAACACAACAGACAAAATCATACCAACTAACATAAAATGGTTATTATCTTTAGGACCAAAGTACGCATTACCGAACACAAAGAGAAATTTTCCATTATTTAAGTGCATTTCGGATAGTGAAGACATAATTCAAACGCTAGAAAACAGAGAACGACAAGAGATTGCGAGAAGTAAATTAACATCCCTTATTGATAATCATGTAAACAAATTGCACTTAAACCAAAGAGACAGAATAATACTTGACACAGTGGAACAGACGAAACATTTTCTTAACAAAAACAAAGACTTATTAATATTAAATTCTGACAAAGGTAACAAAACAGTAGCCATGTACAACGAAGATTACAAGCGGAAGATGATTTCAATTATCGGCGATATATGTACATATAGACGCTTAAAACAAGATCCTACATCGACGCTACAAAATAAGAACAATATGTTGGTAACCAAATTATATAATCTAAATATAATTGACATGAAATCTAAGACAAACTTAATCACGCATACTTCAACAGCTCCCAGAATTTATGGTTTACCGAAGATACATAAACCAGGAACACCACTCAGACCGATTTGCTCATCCATGAGCTCACCAGCACATAATCTATGTAGATTTATAGCCAACATTTTGAAAAATTTGATAACAGACTCTAAATATAACGTGAAGGATGCCATCCAGTTTAAGTCCAAAATAAGCAATACCAAAATTGATGACGATGAAGTACTCGTATCCTTTGATGTAGTGTCACTATTTCCAAGCATCCCAGTCAACTTAGCGCTTGCAACAATAAAGAAGAAATGGAATATTTTACAGAGATATACGAATATACCACAGGAACTGTTCCAAGGAATTTTAAATTTTTGTATGAAAGAAACGAGATATTTTAAATTTGATGGAAAAACATATGAACAACGAAAAGGGATGCCCATGGGATCCCCAATCTCACCTGTCGTAGCAGACATAATAATGGAGGAACTTTTGGAAGAAACATTGGACAAAATGGATATTAGACCTAGATTATTGACCAAGTACGTTGATGATATATTCGCCATAGTGAAAAAAGATAGGGTAGAGGACACATTGGGTAAATTAAATGAATATAATAACCAAATAAAATTTACAATAGAACTGGAAAAGGACAATCAGATACCATACCTAGACTGTACAATTAAGAGAGACAACAATTTACTGAAGGTAAATTGGTACCAAAAGCCCACGTCATCAAATAGATTAATAAATTTTCATTCCAAGCATCCTAAGCGCATTATAATTAATACAGCTACCAACTTTATAAAAAGGGTCCTTGATATCAGCGACAACATATTTCATGAAGAAAATAAACGAAAAATCGTAAATATTCTACAAAAGAATGACTATCCATATAAGACGATAAAGGAACTCATAAGATACGTTACATCAAAACGGGGAAAAATATTACACAATGACAACAATGGGAAAATATACAAACAAGTTACTTACATACCGGGTCTATCAGAGAGAATTAAAAACACTGACATATATGACAATAATAAATATCAACTAGCTATGAAAACAAATAACTCCTTAAAGAAAATTTTTAGTAAAACGAAAGACACTTTACCAAAAGAAGACAAATCGAACCTAATTTATCAGATCAATTGTAGTGGCAATGATCAGAGTACATGCAACAAAACGTACATCGGTACGACAAAGACAAAACTAAAAACTAGAATATCATCACACAAATCTGATATAAAACACAACAATAAACCTATTGAGCAAAAAACTGCACTCGCTGCCCACTGTGCACTAAGTGGTCATAAACCGGACTTTGACAATGTGAGAATATTACAAGAGGAGAAAAATTACAAAAAAAGATTTATATTGGAAATGATACACATTATCAATGTACCAACAAACAAACGCCTAAATTACAAGACAGATACAGACAAGTGCGCTCAGCTATATCGACACATAATTAATAAACATAAATAAGAGTAACAATAATTAGTCGATAAGTAAATAACATAGAGGTAGGACATTGTTTATATTTTTATATAGATTTAATTAAAATAAGTTACATACAGATATTAGTGTCTGATATATATAAAAATTTTATGGTATATGTTCTATTATATTTGTATTTTGTTAGATTCCTTGATAATGGTTAACGAAGTTAACCGAAATATTGGAAGAGACGAATAATAAAAACAACGTTTTAAACAAATTGAATTGTTTTTATTTGTGAACGGACCTTAAGCCGAACTAAAGTTTTTCACCACATTAAAAACAGGTCAACTATACAAACACCTCACATACAACACGGGAGGCATACCGCAACAAATAAACATCATGCAGCTATACAAAAATCTAAAAACAAAATACAACAAGAGTACCATAAAGATCATTGGTAATTATTCAAAATATAACAAGACACTAGTTAGACTAAAGTCTTCCACATCCTTTTTGATGAAGTGTAAGCAATCGGGTATAATACCAAATTTTATATATAACTCGACTAAAAATGTGTATAATATGTTTAAATTTAATGATGAGATAGATGTAAACATTGAAAAAATGTTGATAAAACATATTTATAAATTTCATAGCTTAATATTAAATTTACTCATACAATCTAAACATAAACAAATTGCTGAGAACACCAAACTACTAAATAGAACTACAGAAATTATGGGATATTATTTAGATGATAGAGACTTTTCAACATTATTAACCAGTGAGAGTATTATAACTAAGGCAGTGAAACATGACAACAAAAATAGACACATCAACAAACTCGCAAAATTAAAAGGAGAGATGATTAAAAAGTTAAATTTTAAATACAATGACGATTGGTTCGTGAACACAACAGACAAAATCATACCAACTAACATAAAATGGTTATTATCTTTAGGACCAAAGTACGCATTACCGAACACAAAGAGAAATTTTCCATTATTTAAGTGCATTTCGGATAGTGAAGACATAATTCAAACGCTAGAAAACAGAGAACGACAAGAGATTGCGAGAAGTAAATTAACATCCCTTATTGATAATCATGTAAACAAATTGCACTTAAACCAAAGAGACAGAATAATACTTGACACAGTGGAACAGACGAAACATTTTCTTAACAAAAACAAAGACTTATTAATATTAAATTCTGACAAAGGTAACAAAACAGTAGCCATGTACAACGAAGATTACAAGCGGAAGATGATTTCAATTATCGGCGATATATGTACATATAGACGCTTAAAACAAGATCCTACATCGACGCTACAAAATAAGAACAATATGTTGGTAACCAAATTATATAATCTAAATATAATTGACATGAAATCTAAGACAAACTTAATCACGCATACTTCAACAGCTCCCAGAATTTATGGTTTACCGAAGATACATAAACCAGGAACACCACTCAGACCGATTTGCTCATCCATGAGCTCACCAGCACATAATCTATGTAGATTTATAGCCAACATTTTGAAAAATTTGATAACAGACTCTAAATATAACGTGAAGGATGCCATCCAGTTTAAGTCCAAAATAAGCAATACCAAAATTGATGACGATGAAGTACTCGTATCCTTTGATGTAGTGTCACTATTTCCAAGCATCCCAGTCAACTTAGCGCTTGCAACAATAAAGAAGAAATGGAATATTTTACAGAGATATACGAATATACCACAGGAACTGTTCCAAGGAGTTTTAAATTTTTGTATGAAAGAAACGAGATATTTTAAATTTGATGGAAAAACATATGAACAACGAAAAGGGATGCCCATGGGATCCCCAATCTCACCTGTCGTAGCAGACATAATAATGGAGGAACTTTTGGAAGAAACATTGGACAAAATGGATATTAGACCTAGATTATTGACCAAGTACGTTGATGATATATTCGCCATAGTGAAAAAAGATAGGGTAGAGGACACATTGGGTAAATTAAATTAATATAATAACCAAATAAAATTTACAATATAACTGGAAAAGGACAATCAGATACCATACATAGACTTTACAATTAAGAGAGACAACAATTTACTGAAGGTAAATTGGTACCAAAAGCCCACGTCATCAAATAGATTAATAAATTTTCATTCCAAGCATCCTAAGCGCATTATAATTAATACAGCTACCAACTTTATAAAAAGGGTCCTTGATATCAGCGACAACATATTTCATGACGAAAATAAACGAAAAATCGTAAATATTCTACAAAAGAATGACTATCCATATAAGACGATAAAGGAACTCATAAGATACGTTACATCAAAACGGGGAAAAATATTACACAATGACAACAATGGGAAAATATACAAACAAGTTACTTACATACCGGGTCTATCAGAGAGAATTAAAAACACTGACATATATGACAATAATAAATATCAACTAGCTATGAAAACAAATAACTCCTTAAAGAAAATTTTTAGTAAAACGAAAGACACTTTACCAAAAGAAGACAAATCGAACCTAATTTATCAGATCAATTGTAGTGGCAATGATCAGAGTACATGCAACAAAACGTACATCGGTACGACAAAGACAAAACTAAAAACTAGAATATCATCACACAAATCTGATATAAAACACAACAATAAACCTATTGAGCAAAAAACTGCACTCGCTGCCCACTGTGCAGTAAGTGGTCATAAACCGGACTTTGACAATGTGAGAATATTACAAGAGGAGAAAAATTACAAAAAAAGATTTATATTGGAAATGATACACATTATCAATGTACCAACAAACAAACGCCTAAATTACAAGACAGATACAGACAAGTGCGCTCAGCTATATCGACACATAATTAATAAACATAAATAAGAGTAACAATAATTAGTCGATAAGTAAATAACATAGAGGTAGGACATTGTTTATATTTTTATATAGATTTAATTAAAATAAGTTACATACAGATATTAGTGTCTGATATATATAAAAATTTTATGGTATATATTCTATTATATTTGTATTTTGTTAGATTCCTTGATAATGGTTAACGAAGTTAACCGAAATATTGGAAGAGACGAATAATAAAAACAAAGTTTTAAACAAATTGAATTGTTTTTATTTGTGAACGGACCTTAAGCCGAACTAAAGTTTTTCACCACATTAAAAACAGGGCAACTATACAAACACCTCACATACAACACGGGAGGCATACCGCAACAAATAAACATCATGCAGCTATACAAAAATCTAAAAACAAAAAACAAGAGTACCATAAAGATCATTGGTAATTATTCAAAATATAACAAGACTCTAGTTAGACTAAAGTCTTCCACATCCTTTTTGATGAAGTGTAAGCAATCGGGTATAATACCAAATTTTATATATAACTCGACTAAAAATGTGTATAATATGCTTAAATTTAATGATGAGATAGATGTAAACATTGAAAAAATGTTGATAAAACATATTTATAAATTTCATAGCTTAATATTAAATTTACTCATACAATCTAAACATAAACAAATTGCTGAGAACACCAAACTACTAAATAGAACTACAGAAATTATGGGATATTTATTAGATGATAGAGACTTTTCAACATTATTAACCAGTGAGAGTATTATAACTAAGGCAGTGAAACATGACAACAAAAATAGACACATCAACAAACTCGCAAAATTAAAAGCAGAGATGATTAAAAAGTTAAATTTTAAATACAATGACGATTGGTTCGTGAACACAACAGACAAAATCATACCAACTAACATAAAATGGTTATTATCTTTAGGACCAAAGTACGCATTACAGAACACAAAGAGAAATTTTCCATTATTTAAGTGCATTTCGGATAGTGAAGACATAATTCAAACGCTAGAAAACAGAGAACGACAAGAGATTGCGAGAAGTAAATTAACATCCCTTATTGATAATCATGTAAACAAATTGCACTTAAACCAAAGAGACAGAATAATACTTGACACAGTGGAACAGACGAAACATTTTCTTAACAAAAA
This sequence comes from Linnaemya vulpina, assembly GCA_963675445.1. Classification (NCBI taxonomy): domain Eukaryota; kingdom Metazoa; phylum Arthropoda; class Insecta; order Diptera; family Tachinidae; genus Linnaemya; species Linnaemya vulpina. The sequence goes on along the minus strand of OY776281.1, from coordinate 2,277,623 downwards.
CAAAGACTTATTAATATTAAATTCTGACAAAGGTAACAAAACAGTAGCCATGTATAACGAAGATTACAAGCGGAAGATGATTTCAATTATCGGCGCTATATGTACATATAGACGCTTAAAACAAGATCCTACATCGACGCTACAAAATAAGAACAATATGTTGGTAACCAAATTATATAATCTAAATATAATTGACATGAAATCTAAGACAAACTTAATCACGCATACTTCAACAGCTCCCAGAATTTATGGTTTACCGAAGATACATAAACCAGGAACACCACTCAGACCGATTTGCTCATCCATGAGCTCACCAGCACATAATCTATGTAGATTTATAGCCAACATTTTGAAAAATTTGATAACAGACTCTAAATATAACGTGAAGGATGCCATCCAGCTTAAGTCCAAAATAAGCAATACCAAAATTGATGACGATGAAGTACTCGTATCCTTTGATGTAGTGTCACTATTTCCAAGCATCCCAGTCAACTTAGCGCTTGCAACAATAAAGAAGAAATGGAATATTTTACAGAGATATACGAATATACCACAGGAACTGTTCCAAGGAATTTTAAATTTTTGTATGAAAGAAACGAGATATTTTAAATTTGATGGAAAAACATATGAACAACGAAAAGGGATGCCCATGGGATCCCCAATCTCACCTGTCGTAGCAGACATAATAATGGAGGAACTTTTGGAAGAAACATTGGACAAAATGGATATTAGACCTAGATTATTGACCAAGTACGTTGATGATATATTCGCCATAGTGAAAAAAGATAGGGTAGAGGACACATTGGGTAAATTAAATGAATATAATAACCAAATAAAATTTACAATAGAACTGGAAAAGGACAATCAGATACCATACCTAGACTGTACAATTAAGAGAGACAACAATTTACTGAAGGTAAATTGGTACCAAAAGCCCACGTCATCAAATAGATTAATAAATTTTCATTCCAAGCATCCTAAGCGCATTATAATTAATACAGCTACCAACTTTATAAAAAGGGTCCTTGATATCAGCGACAACATATTTCATGAAGAAAATAAACGAAAAATCGTAAATATTCTACAAAAGAATGACTATCCATATAAGACGATAAAGGAACTCATAAGATACGTTACATCAAAACGGGGAAAAATATTACACAATGACAACAATGGGAAAATATACAAACAAGTTACTTACATACCGGGTCTATCAGAGAGAATTAAAAACACTGACATATATGACAATAATAAATATCAACTAGCTATGAAAACAAATAACTCCTTAAAGAAAATTTTTAGTAAAACGAAAGACACTTTACCAAAAGAAGACAAATCGAACCTAATTTATCAGATCAATTGTAGTGGCAATGATCAGAGTACATGCAACAAAACGTACATCGGTACGACAAAGACAAAACTAAAAACTAGAATATCATCACACAAATCTGATATAAAACACAACAATAAACCTATTGAGTAAAAAACTGCACTCGCTGCCCACTGTGCAGTAAGTGGTCATAAACCGGACTTTGACAATGTGAGAATATTACAAGAGGGGAAAAATTACAAAAAAAGATTTATATTGGAAATGATACACATTATCAATGTACCAGCAAACAAACGCCTAAATTACAAGACAGATACAGACAAGTGCGCTCAGCTATATCGACACATAATTAATAAACATAAATAAGAGTAACAATAATTAGTCGATAAGTAAATAACATAGAGGTAGGACATTGTTTATATTTTTATATAGATTTAATTAAAATAAGTTACATACAGATATTAGTGTCTGATATATATAAAAATTTTATGGTATATGTTCTATTATATTTGTATTTTGTTAGATTCCTTCATAATGGTTAACGAAGTTAACCGAAATATTGGAAGAGACGAATAATAAAAACAACGTTTTAAACAAATTGAATTGTTTTTATTTGTGAACGGACCTTAAGCCGAACTAAAGTTTTTCACCACATTAAAAACAGGTCAACTATACAAACACCTCACATACAACACGGGAGGCATACCGCAACAAATAAACATCATGCAGCTATACAAAAATCTAAAAACAAAATACAACAAGAGTACCATAAAGATCATTGGTAATTATTCAAAATATAACAAGACACTAGTTAGACTAAAGTCTTCCACATCCTTTTTGATGAAGTGTAAGCAATCGGGTATAATACCAAATTTTATATATAACTCGACTAAAAATGTGTATAATATGTTTAAATTTAATGATGAGATAGATGTAAACATTGAAAAAATGTTGATAAAACATATTTATAAATTTCATAGCTTAATATTAAATTTACTCATACAATCTAAACATAAACAAATTGCTGAGAACACCAAACTACTAAATAGAACTACAGAAATTATGGGATATTTATTAGATGATAGAGACTTTTCAACATTATTAACCAGTGAGAGTATTATAACTAAGGCAGTGAAACATGACAACAAAAATAGACACATCAACAAACTCGCAAAATTAAAAGGAGAGATGATTAAAAAGTTAAATTTTAAATACAATGACGATTGGTTCGTGAACACAACAGACAAAATCATACCAACTAACATAAAATGGTTATTATCTTTAGGACCAAAGTACGCATTACCGAACACAAAGAGAAATTTTCCATTATTTAAGTGCATTTCGGATAGTGAAGACATAATTCAAACGCTAGAAAACAGAGAACGACAAGAGATTGCGAGAAGTAAATTAACATCCCTTATTGATAATCATGTAAACAAATTGCACTTAAACCAAAGAGACAGAATAATACTTGACACAGTGGAACAGACGAAACATTTTCTTAACAAAAACAAAGACTTATTAATATTAAATTCTGACAAAGGTAACAAAACAGTAGCCATGTACAACGAAGATTACAAGCGGAAGATGATTTCAATTATCGGCGATATATGTACATATAGACGCTTAAAACAAGATCCTACATCGACGCTACAAAATAAGAACAATATGTTGGTAACCAAATTATATAATTTAAATATAATTGACATGAAATCTAAGACAAACTTAATCACGCATACTTCAACAGCTCCCAGAATTTATGGTTTACCGAAGATACATAAACCAGGAACACCACTCAGACCGATTTGCTCATCCATGAGCTCACCAGCACATAATCTATGTAGATTTATAGCCAACATTTTGAAAAATTTGATAACAGACTCTAAATATAACGTGAAGGATGCCATCCAGTTTAAGTCCAAAATAAGCAATACCAAAATTGATGACGATGAAGTACTCGTATCCTTTGATGTAGTGTCACTATTTCCAAGCATCCCAGTCAACTTAGCGCTTGCAACAATAAAGAAGAAATGGAATATTTTACAGAGATATACGAATATACCACAGGAACTGTTCCAAGGAATTTTAAATTTTTGTATGAAAGAAACGAGATATTTTAAATTTGATGGAAAAACATATGAACAACGAAAAGGGATGCCCATGGGATCCCCAATCTCACCTGTCGTAGCAGACATAATAATGGAGGAACTTTTGGAAGAAACATTGGACAAAATGGATATTAGACCTAGATTATTGACCAAGTACGTTGATGATATATTCGCCATAGTGAAAAAAGATAGGGTAGAGGACACATTGGGTAAATTAAATGAATATAATAACCAAATAAAATTTACAATAGAACTGGAAAAGGACAATCAGATACCATACCTAGACTGTATAATTAAGAGAGACAACAATTTACTGAAGGTAAATTGGTACCAAAAGCCCACGTCATCAAATAGATTAATAAATTTTCATTCCAAGCATCCTAAGCGCATTATAATTAATACAGCTACCAACTTTATAAAAAGGGTCCTTGATATCAGCGACAACATATTTCATGAAGAAAATAAACGAAAAATCGTAAATATTCTACAAAAGAATGACTATCCATATAAGACGATAAAGGAACTCATAAGATACGTTACATCAAAACGGGGAAAAATATTACACAATGACAACAATGGGAAAATATACAAACAAGTTACTTACATACCGGGTCTATCAGAGAGAATTAAAAACACTGACATATATGACAATAATAAATATCAACTAGCTATGAAAACAAATAACTCCTTAGAGAAAATTTTTAGTAAAACGAAAGACACTTTACCAAAAGAAGACAAATCGAACCTAATTTATCAGATCAATTGTAGTGGCAATGATCAGAGTACATGCAACAAAACGTACATCGGTACGACAAAGACAAAACTAAAAACTAGAATATCATCACACAAATCTGATATAAAACACAACAATAAACCTATTGAGCAAAAAACTGCACTCGCTGCCCACTGTGCAGTAAGTGGTCATAAACCGGACTTTGACAATGTGAGAATATTACAAGAGGAGAAAAATTACAAAAAAAGATTTATATTGGAAATGATACACATTATCAATGTACCAACAAACAAACGCCTAAATTACAAGACAGATACAGACAAGTGCGCTCAGCTATATCGACACATAATTAATAAACATAAATAAGAGTAACAATAATTAGTCGATAAGTAAATAACATAGAGGTAGGACATTGTTTATATTTTTATATAGATTTAATTAAAATAAGTTACATACAGATATTAGTGTCTGATATATATAAAAATTTTATGGTATATATTCTATTATATTTGTATTTTGTTAGATTCCTTGATAATGGTTAACGAAGTTAACCGAAATATTGGAAGAGACGAATAATAAAAACAAAGTTTTAAACAAATTGAATTGTTTTTATTTGTGAACGGACCTTAAGCCGAACTAAAGTTTTTCACCACATTAAAAACAGGGCAACTATACAAACACCTCACATACAACACGGGAGGCATACCGCAACAAATATACATACATCATGCAGCTATACAAAAATCTAAAAACAAAATACAACAAGAGTACCATAAAGATCATTGGTAATTATTCAAAATATAACAAGACACTAGTTAGACTAAAGTCTTCCACATCCTTTTTGATGAAGTGTAAGCAATCGGGTATAATACCAAATTTTATATATAACTCGACTAAAAATGTGTATAATATGTTTAAATTTAATGATGAGATAGATGTAAACATTGAAAAAATTTTGATAAAACATATTTATAAATTTCATAGCTTAATATTAAATTTACTCATACAATCTAAACATAAACAAATTGCTGAGAACACCAAACTACTAAATAGAACTACAGAAATTATGGGATATTTATTAGATGATAGAGACTTTTCAACATTATTAACCAGTGAGAGTATTATATCTAAGGCAGTGAAACATGACAACAAAAATAGACACATCAACAAACTCGCAAAATTAAAAGCAGAGATGATTAAAAAGTTAAATTTTAAATACAATGACGATTGGTTCGTGAACACAACAGACAAAATCATACCAACTAACATAAAATGGTTATTATCTTTAGGACCAAAGTACGCATTACCGAACACAAAGAGAAATTTTCCATTATTTAAGTGCATTTCGGATAGTGAAGACATAATTCAAACGCTAGAAAACAGAGAACGACAAGAGATTGCGAGAAGTAAATTAACATCCCTTATTGATAATCATGTAAACAAATTGCACTTAAACCAAAGAGACAGAATAATACTTGACACAGTGGAACAGACGAAACATTTTCTTAACAAAAACAAAGACTTATTAATATTAAATTCTGACAAAGGTAACAAAACAGTAGCCATGTACAACGAAGATTACAAGCGGAAGATGATTTCAATTATCGGCGATATATGTACATATAGACGCTTAAAACAAGATCCTACATCGACGCTACAAAATAAGAACAATATGTTGGTAACCAAATTATATAATCTAAATATAATTGACATGAAATCTAAGACAAACTTAATCACGCATACTTCAACAGCTCCCAGAATTTATGGTTTACCGAAGATACATAAGCCAGGAACACCACTCAGACCGATTTGCTCATCCATGAGCTCACCAGCACATAATCTATGTAGATTTATAGCCAACATTTTGAAAAATTTGATAACAGACTCTAAATATAACGTGAAGGATGCCATCCAGTTTAAGTCCAAAATAAGCAATACCAAAATTGATGACGATGAAGTACTCGTATCCTTTGATGTAGTGTCACTATTTCCAAGCATCCCAGTCAACTTAGCGCTTGCAGCAATAAAGAAGAAATGGAATATTTTACAGAGATATACGAATATATCACAGGAACTGTTCCAAGGAATTTTAAATTTTGTATGAAAGAAACGAGATATTTTAAATTTGATGGAAAAACATATGAACAACGAAAAGGGATGCCCATGGGATCCCCAATCTCACCTGTCGTAGCAGACATAATAATGGAGGAACTTTTGGAAGAAACATTGGACAAAATGGATATTAGACCTAGATTATTGACCAAGTACGTTGATGATATATTCGCCATAGTGAAAAAAGATAGGGTAGAGGACACATTGGGTAAATTAAATGAATATAATAACCAAATAAAATTTACAATAGAACTGGAAAAGGACAATCAGATACCATACCTAGACTGTACAATTAAGAGAGACAACAATTTACTGAAGGTAAATTGGTACCAAAAGCCCACGTCATCAAATAGATTAATAAATTTTCATTCCAAGCATCCTAAGCGCATTATAATTAATACAGCTACCAACTTTATAAAAAGGGTCCTTGATATCAGCGACAACATATTTCATGAAGAAAATAAACGAAAAATCGTAAATATTCTACAAAAGAATGACTATCCATATAAGACGATAAAGGAACTCAAAAGATACGTTACATCAAAACGGGGAAAAATATTACACAATGACAACAATGGGAAAATATACAAACAAGTTACTTACATACCGGGTCTATCAGAGAGAATTAAAAACACTGACATATATGACAATAATAAATATCAACTAGCTATGAAAACAAATAACTCCTTAAAGAAAATTTTTAGTAAAACGAAAGACACTTTACCAAAAGAAGACAAATCGAACCTAATTTATCAGATCAATTGTAGTGGCAATGATCAGAGTACATGCAACAAAACGTACATCGGTACGACAAAGACAAAACTAAAAACTAGAATATCATCACACAAATCTGATATAAAACACAACAATAAACCTATTGAGCAAAAAACTGCACTCGCTGCCCACTGTGCAGTAAGTGGTCATAAACCGGACTTTGACAATGTGAGAATATTACAAGAGGGGAAAAATTACAAAAAAAGATTTATATTGGAAATGATACACATTATCAATGTACCAGCAAACAAACGCCTAAATTACAAGACAGATACAGACAAGTGCGCTCAGCTATATCGACACATAATTAATAAACATAAATAAGAGTAACAATAATTAGTCGATAAGTAAATAACATAGAGGTAGGACATTGTTTATATTTTTATATAGATTTAATTAAAATAAGTTACATACAGATATTAGTGTCTGATATATATAAAAATTTTATGGTATATGTTCTATTATATTTGTATTTTGTTAGATTCCTTGATAATGGTTAACGAAGTTAACCGAAATATTGGAAGAGACGAATAATAAAAACAAAGTTTTAAACAAATTGAATTGTTTTTATTTGTGAACGGACCTTAAGCCGAACTAAAGTTTTTCACCACATTAAAAACAGGGCAACTATACAAACACCTCACATACAACACGGGAGGCATACCGCAACAAATATACATACATCATGCAGCTATACAAAAATCTAAAAACAAAATACAACAAGAGTACCATAAAGATCATTGGTAATTATTCAAAATATAACAAGACACTAGTTAGACTAAAGTCTTCCACATCCTTTTTGATGAAGTGTAAGCAATCGGGTATAATACCAAATTTTATATATAACTCGACTAAAAATGTGTATAATATGTTTAAATTTAATGATGAGATAGATGTAAACATTGAAAAAATTTTGATAAAACATATTTATAAATTTCATAGCTTAATATTAAATTTACTCATACAATCTAAACATAAACAAATTGCTGAGAACACCAAACTACTAAATAGAACTACAGAAATTATGGGATATTTATTAGATGATAGAGACTTTTCAACATTATTAACCAGTGAGAGTATTATATCTAAGGCAGTGAAACATGACAACAAAAATAGACACATCAACAAACTCGCAAAATTAAAAGCAGAGATGATTAAAAAGTTAAATTTTAAATACAATGACGATTGGTTCGTGAACACAACAGACAAAATCATACCAACTAACATAAAATGGTTATTATCTTTAGGACCAAAGTACGCATTACCGAACACAAAGAGAAATTTTCCATTATTTAAGTGCATTTCGGATAGTGAAGACATAATTCAAACGCTAGAAAACAGAGAACGACAAGAGATTGCGAGAAGTAAATTAACATCCCTTATTGATAATCATGTAAACAAATTGCACTTAAACCAAAGAGACAGAATAATACTTGACACAGTGGAACAGACGAAACATTTTCTTAACAAAAACAAAGACTTATTAATATTAAATTCTGACAAAGGTAACAAAACAGTAGCCATGTACAACGAAGATTACAAGCGGAAGATGATTTCAATTATCGGCGATATATGTACATATAGACGCTTAAAACAAGATCCTACATCGACGCTACAAAATAAGAACAATATGTTGGTAACCAAATTATATAATCTAAATATAATTGACATGAAATCTAAGACAAACTTAATCACGCATACTTCAACAGCTCCCAGAATTTATGGTTTACCGAAGATACATAAGCCAGGAACACCACTCAGACCGATTTGCTCATCCATGAGCTCACCAGCACATAATCTATGTAGATTTATAGCCAACATTTTGAAAAATTTGATAACAGACTCTAAATATAACGTGAAGGATGCCATCCAGTTTAAGTCCAAAATAAGCAATACCAAAATTGATGACGATGAAGTACTCGTATCCTTTGATGTAGTGTCACTATTTCCAAGCATCCCAGTCAACTTAGCGCTTGCAGCAATAAAGAAGAAATGGAATATTTTACAGAGATATACGAATATATCACAGGAACTGTTCCAAGGAATTTTAAATTTTGTATGAAAGAAACGAGATATTTTAAATTTGATGGAAAAACATATGAACAACGAAAAGGGATGCCCATGGGATCCCCAATCTCACCTGTCGTAGCAGACATAATAATGGAGGAACTTTTGGAAGAAACATTGGACAAAATGGATATTAGACCTAGATTATTGACCAAGTACGTTGATGATATATTCGCCATAGTGAAAAAAGATAGGGTAGAGGACACATTGGGTAAATTAAATGAATATAATAACCAAATAAAATTTACAATAGAACTGGAAAAGGACAATCAGATACCATACCTAGACTGTACAATTAAGAGAGACAACAATTTACTGAAGGTAAATTGGTACCAAAAGCCCACGTCATCAAATAGATTAATAAATTTTCATTCCAAGCATCCTAAGCGCATTATAATTAATACAGCTACCAACTTTATAAAAAGGGTCCTTGATATCAGCGACAACATATTTCATGAAGAAAATAAACGAAAAATCGTAAATATTCTACAAAAGAATGACTATCCATATAAGACGATAAAGGAACTCAAAAGATACGTTACATCAAAACGGGGAAAAATATTACACAATGACAACAATGGGAAAATATACAAACAAGTTACTTACATACCGGGTCTATCAGAGAGAATTAAAAACACTGACATATATGACAATAATAAATATCAACTAGCTATGAAAACAAATAACTCCTTAAAGAAAATTTTTAGTAAAACGAAAGACACTTTACCAAAAGAAGACAAATCGAACCTAATTTATCAGATCAATTGTAGTGGCAATGATCAGAGTACATGCAACAAAACGTACATCGGTACGACAAAGACAAAACTAAAAACTAGAATATCATCACACAAATCTGATATAAAACACAACAATAAACCTATTGAGCAAAAAACTGCACTCGCTGCCCACTGTGCAGTAAGTGGTCATAAACCGGACTTTGACAATGTGAGAATATTACAAGAGGGGAAAAATTACAAAAAAAGATTTATATTGGAAATGATACACATTATCAATGTACCAGCAAACAAACGCCTAAATTACAAGACAGATACAGACAAGTGCGCTCAGCTATATCGACACATAATTAATAAACATAAATAAGAGTAACAATAATTAGTCGATAAGTAAATAACATAGAGGTAGGACATTGTTTATATTTTTATATAGATTTAATTAAAATAAGTTACATACAGATATTAGTGTCTGATATATATAAAAATTTTATGGTATATGTTCTATTATATTTGTATTTTGTTAGATTCCTTGATAATGGTTAACGAAGTTAACCGAAATATTGGAAGAGACGAATAATAAAAACAACGTTTTAAACCAATTGAATTGTTTTTATTTGTGAACGGACCTTAAGCCGAACTAAAGTTTTTCACCACATTAAAAACAGGTCAACTATACAAACACCTCACATACAACACGGGAGGCATACCGCAACAAATAAACATCATGCAGCTATACAAAAATCTAAAAACAAAATACAACAAGAGTACCATAAAGATCATTGGTAATTATTCAAAATATAACAAGACACTAGTTAGACTAAAGTCTTCCACATCCTTTTTGATGAAGTGTAAGCAATCGGGTATAATACCAAATTTTATATATAACTCGACTAAAAATGTGTATAATATGTTTAAATTTAATGATGAGATAGATGTAAACATTGAAAAAATTTTGATAAAACATATTTATAAATTTCATAGCTTAATATTAAATTTACTCATACAATCTAAACATAAACAAATTGCTGAGAACACCAAACTACTAAATAGAACTACAGAAATTATGGGATATTTATTAGATGATAGAGACTTTTCAACATTATTAACCAGTGAGAGTATTATAACTAAGGCAGTGAAACATGACAACAAAAATAGACACATCAACAAACTCGCAAAATTAAAAGGAGAGATGATTAAAAAGTTAAATTTTAAATACAATGACGATTGGTTCGTGAACACAACAGACAAAATCATACCAACTAACATAAAATGGTTATTATCTTTAGGACCAAAGTACGCATTACCGAACACAAAGAGAAATTTTCCATTATTTAAGTGCATTTCGGATAGTGAAGACATAATTCAAACGCTAGAAAACAGAGAACGACAAGAGATTGCGAGAAGTAAATTAACATCCCTTATTGATAATCATGTAAACAAATTGCACTTAAACCAAAGAGACAGAATAATACTTGACACAGTGGAACAGACGAAACATTTTCTTAACAAAAACAAAGACTTATTAATATTAAATTCTGACAAAGGTAACAAAACAGTAGCCATGTACAACGAAGATTACAAGCGGAAGATGATTTCAATTATCGGCGATATATGTACATATAGACGCTTAAAACAAGATCCTACATCGACGCTACAAAATAAGAACAATATGTTGGTAACCAAATTATATAATCTAAATATAATTGACATGAAATCTAAGACAAACTTAATCACGCATACTTCAACAGCTCCCAGAATTTATGGTTTACCGAAGATACATAAACCAGGAACACCACTCAGACCGATTTGCTCATCCATGAGCTCACCAGCACATAATCTATGTAGATTTATAGCCAACATTTTGAAAAATTTGATAACAGACTCTAAATATAACGTGAAGGATGCCATCCAGTTTAAGTCCAAAATAAGCAATACCAAAATTGATGACGATGAAGTACTCGTATCCTTTGATGTAGTGTCACTATTTCCAAGCATCCCAGTCAACTTAGCGCTTGCAACAATAAAGAAGAAATGGAATATTTTACAGAGATATACGAATATACCACAGGAACTGTTCCAAGGAATTTTAAATTTTTGTATGAAAGAAACGAGATATTTTAAATTTGATGGAAAAACATATGAACAACGAAAAGGGATGCCCATGGGATCCCCAATCTCACCTGTCGTAGCAGACATAATAATGGAGGAACTTTTGGAAGAAACATTGGACAAAATGGATATTAGACCTAGATTATTGACCAAGTACGTTGATGATATATTCGCCATAGTGAAAAAAGATAGGGTAGAGGACACATTGGGTAAATTAAATGAATATAATAACCAAATAAAATTTACAATAGAACTGGAAAAGGACAATCAGATACCATACCTAGACTGTATAATTAAGAGAGACAACAATTTACTGAAGGTAAATTGGTACCAAAAGCCCACGTCATCAAATAGATTAATAAATTTTCATTCCAAGCATCCTAAGCGCATTATAATTAATACAGCTACCAACTTTATAAAAAGGGTCCTTGATATCAGCGACAACATATTTCATGAAGAAAATAAACGAAAAATCGTAAATATTCTACAAAAGAATGACTATCCATATAAGACGATAAAGGAACTCATAAGATACGTTACATCAAAACGGGGAAAAATATTACACAATGACAACAATGGGAAAATATACAAACAAGTTACTTACATACCGGGTCTATCAGAGAGAATTAAAAACACTGACATATATGACAATAATAAATATCAACTAGCTATGAAAACAAATAACTCCTTAGAGAAAATTTTTAGTAAAACGAAAGACACTTTACCAAAAGAAGACAAATCGAACCTAATTTATCAGATCAATTGTAGTGGCAATGATCAGAGTACATGCAACAAAACGTACATCGGTACGACAAAGACAAAACTAAAAACTAGAATATCATCACACAAATCTGATATAAAACACAACAATAAACCTATTGAGCAAAAAACTGCACTCGCTGCCCACTGTGCAGTAAGTGGTCATAAACCGGACTTTGACAATGTGAGAATATTACAAGAGGAGAAAAATTACAAAAAAAGATTTATATTGGAAATGATACACATTATCAATGTACCAACAAACAAACGCCTAAATTACAAGACAGATACAGACAAGTGCGCTCAGCTATATCGACACATAATTAATAAACATAAATAAGAGTAACAATAATTAGTCGATAAGTAAATAACATAGAGGTAGGACATTGTTTATATTTTTATATAGATTTAATTAAAATAAGTTACATACAGATATTAGTGTCTGATATATATACAAATTTTATGGTATATGTTCTATTATATTTGTATTTTGTTAGATTCCTTGATAATGGTTAACGAAGTTAACCGAAATATTGGAAGAGACGAATAATAAAAACAACGTTTTAAACAAATTGAATTGTTTTTATTTGTGAACGGACCTTAAGCCGAACTAAAGTTTTTCACCACATTAAAAACAGGTCAACTATACCAACACCTCACATACAACACGGAAGGCATACCGCAACAAATAAACATCATGCAGCTATACAAAAATCTAAAACCAAAATACAACAAGAGTACCATAAAGATCATTGGTAATTATTCAAAATATAACAAGACACTAGTTAGACTAAAGTCTTCCACATCCTTTTTGATGAAGTGTAAGCAATCGGGTATAATACCAAATTTTATATATAACTCGACTAAAAATGTGTATAATATGTTCAAATTTAATGATGAGATAGATGTAAACATTGAAAAAATGTTGATAAAACATATTTATAAATTTCATAGCTTAATATTAAATTTACTCATACAATCTAAACATAAACAAATTGCTGAGAACACCAAACTACTAAATAGAACTACAGAAATTATGGGATATTTATTAGATGATAGAGACTTTTCAACATTATTAACCAGTGAGAGTATTATAACTAAGGCAGTGAAACATGACAACAAAAATAGACACATCAACAAACTCGCAAAATTAAAAGGAGAGATGATTAAAAAGTTAAATTTTAAATACAATGACGATTGGTTCGTGAACACAACAGACAAAATCATACCAACTAACATAAAATGGTTATTATCTTTAGGACCAAAGTATGCATTACCGAACACAAAGAGAAATTTTCCATTATTTAAGTGCATTTCGGATAGTGAAGACATAATTCAAACGCTAGAAAACAGAGAACGACAAGAGATTGCGAGAAGTAAATTAACATCCCTTATTGATAATCATGTAAACAAATTGCACTTAAACCAAAGAGACAGAATAATACTTGACACAGTGGAACAGACGAAACATTTTCTTAACAAAAACAAAGACTTATTAATATTAAATTCTGACAAAGGTAACAAAACAGTAGCCATGTACAACGAAGATTACAAGCGGAAGATGATTTCAATTATCGGCGATATATGTACATATAGACACTTAAAACAAGATCCTACATCGACGCTACAAAATAAGAACAATATGTTGGTAACCAAATTATATAATCTAAATATAATTGACATGAAATCTAAGACAAACTTAATCACGCATACTTCAACAGCTCCCAGAATTTATGGTTTACCGAAGATACATAAACCAGGAACACCACTCAGACCGATTTGCTCATCCATGAGCTCACCAGCACATAATCTATGTAGATTTATAGCCAACATTTTGAAAAATTTGATAACAGACTCTAAATATAACGTGAAGGATGCCATCCAGTTTAAGTCCAAAATAAGCAATACCAAAATTGATGACGATGAAGTACTCGTATCCTTTGATGTAGTGTCACTATTTCCAAGCATCCCAGTCAACTTAGCGCTTGCAACAATAAAGAAGAAATGGAATATTTTACAGAGATATACGAATATACCACAGAACCTGTTCCAAGGAATTTTAAATTTTTGTATGAAAGAAACGAGATATTTTAAATTTGATGGAAAAACATATGAACGACGAAAAGGAATGCCCATGGGATCCCCAATCTCACCTGTCGTAGCAGACATAATAATGGAGGAACTTTTGGAAGAAACATTGGACAAAATGGATATTAGACCTAGATTATTGACCAAGTACGTTGATGATATATTCGCCATAGTGAAAAAAGATAGGGTAGAGGACACATTGGGTAAATTAAATGAATATAATAACCAAATAAAATTTACAATAGAACTGGAAAAGGACAATCAGATACCATACCTAGACTGTACAATTAAGAGAGACAACAATTTACTGAAGGTAAATTGGTACCAAAAGCTCACGTCATCAAATAGATTAATAAATTTTCATTCCAAGCATCCTAAGCACATTATAATTAATACAGCTACCAACTTTATAAAAAGGGTCCTTGATATCAGCGACAACATATTTCATGAAGAAAATAAACGAAAAATCGTAAATATTCTACAAAAGAATGACTATCCATATAAGACGATAAAGGAACTCATAAGATACGTTACATCAAAACGGGGAAAAATATTACACAATGACAACAATGGGAAAATATACAAACAAGTTACTTACATACCGGGTCTATCAGAGAGAATTAAAAACACTGACATATATGACAATAATAAATATCAACTAGCTATGAAAACAAATAACTCCTTAAAGAAAATTTTTAGTAAAACGAAAGACACTTTACCAAAAGAAGACAAATCGAACCTAATTTATCAGATCAATTGTAGTGGCAATGATCAGAGTACATGCAACAAAACGTACATCGGTACGACAAAGACAAAACTAAAAACTAGAATATCATCACACAAATCTGATATAAAACACAACAATAAACCTATTGCGCAAAAAACTGCACTCGCTGCCCACTGTGCAGTAAGTGGTCATAAACCGGACTTTGACAATGTGAGAATATTACAAGAGGAGAAAAATTACAAAAAAAGATTTATATTGGAAATGATACACATTATCAATGTACCAACAAACAAACGCCTAAATTACAAGACAGATACAGACAAGTGCGCTCAGCTATATCGACACATAATTAATAAACATAAATAAGAGTAACAATAATTAGTCGATAAGTAAATAACATAGAGGTAGGACATTGTTTATATTTTTATATAGATTTAATTAAAATAAGTTACATACAGATATTAGTATCTGATATATATAAAAATTTTATGGTATATGTTCTATTATATTTGTATTTTGTTAGATTCCTTGATAATGGTTAACGAAGTTAACCGAAATATTGGAAGAGACGAATAATAAAAACAACGTTTTAAGCAAATTGAATTGTTTTTATTTGTGAACGGACCTTAAGCCGAACTAAAGTTTTTCACCACATTAAAAACAGGTCAACTATACAAACACCTCACATACAACACGGGAGGCATACCGCAACAAATAAACATCATGCAGCTATACAAAAATCTAAAAACAAAATACAACAAGAGTACCATAAAGATCATTGGTAATTATTCAAAATATAACAAGACACTAGTTAGACTAAAGTCTTCCACATCCTTTTTGATGAAGTGTAAGCAATCGGGTATAATACCAAATTTTATATATAACTCGACTAAAAATGTGTATAATATGTTTAAATTTAATGATGAGATAGATGTAAACATTGAAAAAATGTTGATAAAACATATTTATAAATTTCATAGCTTAATATTAAATCTACTCATACAATCTAAACATAAACAAATTGCTGAGAACACCAAACTACTAAATAGAACTACAGAAATTATGGGATATTTATTAGATGATAGAGACTTTTCAACATTATTAACCAGTGAGAGTATTATAACTAAGGCAGTGAAACATGACAACAAAAATAGACACATCAACAAACTCGCAAAATTAAAAGGAGAGATGATTAAAAAGTTAAATTTTAAATACAATGACGATTGGTTCGTGAACACAACAGACAAAATCATACCAACTAACATAAAATGGTTATTATCTTTAGGACCAAAGTACGCATTACCGAACACAAAGAGAAATTTTCCATTATTTAAGTGCATTTCGGATAGTGAAGACATAATTCAAACGCTAGAAAACAGAGAACGACAAGAGATTGCGAGAAGTAAATTAACATCCCTTATTGATAATCATGTAAACAAATTGCACTTAAACCAAAGAGACAGAATAATACTTGACACAGTGGAACAGACGAAACATTTTCTTAACAAAAACAAAGACTTATTAATATTAAATTCTGACAAAGGTAACAAAACAGTAGCCATGTACAACGAAGATTACAAGCGGAAGATGATTTCAATTATCGGCGATATATGTACATATAGACGCTTAAAACAAGATCCTACATCGACGCTACAAAATAAGAACAATATGTTGGTAACCAAATTATATAATCTAAATATAATTGACATGAAATCTAAGACAAACTTAATCACGCATACTTCAACAGCTCCCAGAATTTATGGTTTACCGAAGATACATAAACCAGGAACACCACTCAGACCGATTTGCTCATCCATGAGCTCACCAGCACATAATCTATGTAGATTTATAGCCAACATTTTGAAAAATTTGATAACAGACTCTAAATATAACGTGAAGGTTGCCATCCAGTTTAAGTCCAAAATAAGCAATACCAAAATTGATGACGATGAAGTACTCGTATCCTTTGATGTAGTGTCACTATTTCCAAGCATCCCAGTCAACTTAGCGCTTGCAACAATAAAGAAGAAATGGAATATTTTACAGAGATATACGAATATACCACAGGAACTGTTCCAAGGAATTTTAAATTTTTGTATGAAAGAAACGAGATATTTTAAATTTGATGGAAAAACATATGAACAACGAAAAGGGATGCCCATGGGATCCCCAATCTCACCTGTCATAGCAGACATAATAATGGAGGAACTTTTGGAAGAAACATTGGACAAAATGGATATTAGACCTAGATTATTGACCAAGTACGTTGATGATATATTCGCCATAGTGAAAAAAGATAGGGTAGAGGACACATTGGGTAAATTAAATGAATATAATAACCAAATAAAATTTACAATAGAACTGGAAAAGGACAATCAGATACCATACCTAGACTGTACAATTAAGAGAGACAACAATTTACTGAAGGTAAATTGGTACTAAAAGCCCACGTCATCAAATAGATTAATAAATTTTCATTCCAAGCATCCTAAGCGCATTATAATTAATACAGCTACCAACTTTATAAAAAGGGTCCTTGATATCAGCGACAACATATTTCATGAAGAAAATAAACGAAAAATCGTAAATATTCTACAAAAGAATGACTATCCATATAAGACGATAAAGGAACACATAAGATACGTTACATCAAAACGGGGAAAAATATTACACAATGACAACAATGGGAAAATATACAAACAAGTTACTTACATACCGGGTCTATCAGAGAGAATTAAAAACACTGACATATATGACAATAATAAATATCAACTAGCTATGAAAACAAATAACTCTTTAAAGAAAATTTTTAGTAAAACGAAAGACACTTTACCAAAAGAAGACAAATCGAACCTAATTTATCAGATCAATTGTAGTGGCAATGATCAGAGTACATGCAACAAAACGTACATCGGTACGACAAAGACAAAACTAAAAACTAGAATATCATCACACAAATCTGATATAAAACACAACAATAAACCTATTGAGCAAAAAACTGCACTCGCTGCACACTGTGCAGTAAGTGGTCATAAACCGGACTTTGACAATGTGAGAATATTACAAGAGCAGAAAAATTACAAAAAAAGATTTATATTGGAAATGATACACATTATCAATGTACTAACAAACAAACGCCTAAATTACAAGACAGATACAGACAAGTGCGCTCAGCTATATCGACACATAATTAATAAACATAAATAAGAGTAACAATAATTAGTCGATAAGTAAATAACATAGAGGTAGGACATTGTTTATATTTTTATATAGATTTAATTAAAATAAGTTACATACAGATATTAGTGTCTGATATATATAAAAATTTTATGGTATATGTTCTATTATATTTGTATTTTGTTAGATTCCTTGATAATGGTTAACGAAGTTAACCGAAATATTGGAAGAGACGAATAATAAAAACAACGTTTTAAGCAAATTGAATTGTTTTTATTTGTGAACGGACCTTAAGCCAAACTAAAGTTTTTCACCACATTAAAAACAGGTCAACTATACAAACACCTCACATACAACACGGGAGGCATACCGCAACAAATAAACATCGTGCAGCTATACAAAAATCTAAAAACAAAATACAACAAGAGTACCATAAAGATCATTGGTAATTATTCAAAATATAACAAGACACTAGTTAGACTAAAGTCTTCCACATCCTTTTTGATGAAGTGTAAGCAATCGGGTATAATACCAAATTTTATATATAACTCGACTAAAAATGTGTATAATATGTTTAAATTTAATGATGAGATAGATGTAAACATTGAAAAAATGTTGATAAAACATATTTATAAATTTCATAGCTTAATATTAAATCTACTCATACAATCTAAACATAAACAAATTGCTGAGAACACCAAACTACTAAATAGAACTACAGAAATTATGGGATATTTATTAGATGATAGAGACTTTTCAACATTATTAACCAGTGAGAGTATTATAACTAAGGCAGTGAAACATGACAACAAAAATAGACACATCAACAAACTCGCAAAATTAAAAGGAGAGATGATTAAAAAGTTAAATTTTAAATACAATGACGATTGGTTCGTGAACACAACAGACAAAATCATACCAACTAACATAAAATGGTTATTATCTTTAGGACCAAAGTACGCATTACCGAACACAAAGAGAAATTTTCCATTATTTAAGTGCATTTCGGATAGTGAAGACATAATTCAAACGCTAGAAAACAGAGAACGACAAGAGATTGCGAGAAGTAAATTAACATCCCTTATTGATAATCATGTAAACAAATTGCACTTAAACCAAAGAGACAGAATAATACTTGACACAGTGGAACAGACGAAACATTTTCTTAACAAAAACAAAGACTTATTAATATTAAATTCTGACAAAGGTAACAAAACAGTAGCCATGTACAACGAAGATTACAAGCGGAAGATGATTTCAATTATCGGCGATATATGTACATATAGACGCTTAAAACAAGATCCTACATCGACGCTACAAAATAAGAACAATATGTTGGTAACCAAATTATATAATCTAAATATAATTGACATGAAATCTAAGACAAACTTAATCACGCATACTTCAACAGCTCCCAGAATTTATGGTTTACCGAAGATACATAAACCAGGAACACCACTCAGACCGATTTGCTCATCCATGAGCTCACCAGCACATAATCTATGTAGATTTATAGCCAACATTTTGAAAAATTTGATAACAGACTCTAAATATAACGTGAAGGATGCCATCCAGTTTAAGTCCAAAATAAGCAATACCAAAATTGATGACGATGAAGTACTCGTATCCTTTGATGTAGTGTCACTATTTCCAAGCATCCCAGTCAACTTAGCGCTTGCAACAATAAAGAAGAAATGGAATATTTTACAGAGATATACGAATATACCACAGGAACTGTTCCAAGGAATTTTAAATTTTTGTATGAAAGAAACGAGATATTTTAAATTTGATGGAAAAACATATGAACAACGAAAAGGGATGCCCATGGGATCCCCAATCTCACCTGTCGTAGCAGACATAATAATGGAGGAACTTTTGGAAGAAACATTGGACAAAATGGATATTAGACCTAGATTATTGACCAAGTACGTTGATGATATATTCGCCATAGTGAAAAAAGATAGGGTAGAGGACACATTGGGTAAATTAAATGAATATAATAACCAAATAAAATTTACAATAGAACTGGAAAAGGACAATCAGATACCATACCTAGACTGTACAATTAAGAGAGACAACAATTTACTGAAGGTAAATTGGTACCAAAAGCCCACGTCATCAAATAGATTAATAAATTTTCATTCCAAGCATCCTAAGCGCATTATAATTAATACAGCTACCAACTTTATAAAAAGGGTCCTTGATATCAGCGACAACATATTTCATGAAGAAAATAAACGAAAAATCGTAAATATTCTACAAAAGAATGACTATCCATATAAGACGATAAAGGAACTCATAAGATACGTTACATCAAAACGGGGAAAAATATTACACAATGACAACAATGGGAAAATATACAAACAAGTTACTTACTTACCGGGTCTATCAGAGAGAATTAAAAACATTGACATATATGACAATAATAAATATCAACTAGCTATGAAAACAAATAACTCCTTAAAGAAAATTTTTAGTAAAACGAAAGACACTTTACCAAAAGAAGACAAATCGAACCTAATTTATCAGATCAATTGTAGTGGCAATGATCAGAGTACATGCAACAAAACGTACATCGGTACGACAAAGACAAAACTAAAAACTAGAATATCATCACACAAATCTGATATAAAAAACAACAATAAACCTATTGAGCAAAAAACTGCACTCGCTGCCCACTGTGCAGTAAGTGGTCATAAACCGGACTTTGACAATTTGAGAATATTACAAGAGGAGAAAAATTACAAAAAAAGATTTATATTGGAAATGATACACATTATCAATGTACCAACAAACAAACGCCTAAATTACAAGACAGATACAGACAAGTGCGCTCAGCTATATCGACACATAATTAATAAACATAAATAAGAGTAACAATAATTAGTCGATAAGTAAACAACATAGAGGTAGGACATTGTTTATATTTTTATATAGATTTAATTAAAATAAGTTACATACAGATATTAGTGTCTGATATATATAAAAATTTTATGGTATATGTTCTATTATATTTGTATTTTGTTAGATTCCTTGATAATGGTTAACGAAGTTAACCGAAATATTGGAAGAGACGAATAATAAAAACAACGTTTTAAACAAATTGAATTGTTTTTATTTGTGAACGGACCTTAAGCCGAACTAAAGTTTTTCACCACATTAAAAACAGGTCAACTATACAAACACCTCACATACAACACGGGAGGCATACCGCAACAAATAAACATCATGCAGCTATACAAAAATCTAAAAACAAAATACAACAAGAGTACCATAAAGATCATTGGTAATTATTCAAAATATAACAAGACACTAGTTAGACTAAAGTCTTCCACATCCTTTTTGATGAAGTGTAAGCAATCGGGTATAATACCAAATTTTATATATAACTCGACTAAAAATGTGTATAATATGTTTAAATTTAATGATGAGATAGATGTAAACATTGAAAAAATGTTGATAAAACATATTTATAAATTTCATAGCTTAATATTAAATTTACTCATACAATCTAAACATAAACAAATTGCTGAGAACACCAAACTACTAAATAGAACTACAGAAATTATGGGATATTTATTAGATGATAGAGACTTTTCAACATTATTAAACAGTGAGAGTATTATAACTAAGGCAGTGAAACATGACAACAAAAATAGACACATCAACAAACTCGCAAAATTAAAAGGAGAGATGATTAAAAAGTTAAATTTTAAATACAATGACGATTGGTTCGTGAACACAACAGACAAAATCATACCAACTAACATAAAATGGTTATTATCTTTAGGACCAAAGTACGCATTACCGAACACAAAGAGAAATTTTCCATTATTTAAGTGCATTTCGGATAGTGAAGACATAATTCAAACGCTAGAAAACAGAGAACGACAAGAGATTGCGAGAAGTAAATTAACATCCCTTATTGATAATCATGTAAACAAATTGCACTTAAA
The DNA here is from genome assembly GCA_963675445.1 of Linnaemya vulpina. Classification (NCBI taxonomy): domain Eukaryota; kingdom Metazoa; phylum Arthropoda; class Insecta; order Diptera; family Tachinidae; genus Linnaemya; species Linnaemya vulpina. The sequence goes on along the minus strand of OY776281.1, from coordinate 2,254,949 downwards.
CCAAAGAGACAGAATAATACTTGACACAGTGGAACAGACGAAACATTTTCTTAACAAAAACAAAGACTTATTAATATTAAATTCTGACAAAGGTAACAAAACAGTAGCCATGTACAACGAAGATTACAAGCGGAAGATGATTTCAATTATCGGCGGTATATGTACATATAGACGCTTAAAACAAGATCCTACATCGACGCTACAAAATAAGAACAATATGTTGGTAACCAAATTATATAATCTAAATATAATTGACATGAAATCTAAGACAAACTTAATCACGCATACTTCAACAGCTCCCAGAATTTATGGTTTACCGAAGATACATAAGCCAGGAACACCACTCAGACCGATTTGCTCATCCATGAGCTCACCAGCACATAATCTATGTAGATTTATAGCCAACATTTTGAAAAATTTGATAACAGACTCTAAATATAACGTGAAGGATGCCATCCAGTTTAAGTCCAAAATAAGCAATACCAAAATTGATGACGATGAAGTACTCGTATCCTTTGATGTAGTGTCACTATTTCCAAGCATCCCAGTCAACTTAGCGCTTGCAACAATAAAGAAGAAATGGAATATTTTACAGAGATACACGAATATACCACAGGAACTGTTCCAAGGAATTTTAAATTTTTGTATGAAAGAAACGAGATATTTTAAATTTGATGGAAAAACATATGAACAACGAAAAGGGATGCCCATGGGATCCCCAATCTCACCTGTCGTAGCAGACATAATAATGGAGGAACTTTTGGAAGAAACATTGGACAAAATGGATATTAGACCTAGATTATTGACCAAGTACGTTGATGATATATTCGCCATAGTGAAAAAAGATAGGGTAGAGGACACATTGGGTAAATTAAATGAATATAATAACCAAATAAAATTTACAATAGAACTGGAAAAGGACAATCAGATACCATACCTAGACTGTACAATTAAGAGAGACAACAATTTACTGAAGGTAAATTGGTACTAAAAGCCCACGTCATCAAATAGATTAATAAATTTTCATTCCAAGCATCCTAAGCGCATTATAATTAATACAGCTACCAACTTTATAAAAAGGGTCCTTGATATCAGCGACAACATATTTCATGAAGAAAATAAACGAAAAATCGTAAATATTCTACAAAAGAATGACTATCCATATAAGACGATAAAGGAACTCATAAGATACGTTACATCAAAACGGGGAAAAATATTACACAATGACAACAATGGGAAAATATACAAACAAGTTACTTACATACCGGGTCTATCAGAGAGAATTAAAAACACTGACATATATGACAATAATAAATATCAACTAGCTATGAAAACAAATAACTCTTTAAAGAAAATTTTTAGTAAAACGAAAGACACTTTACCAAAAGAAGACAAATCGAACCTAATTTATCAGATCAATTGTAGTGGCAATGATCAGAGTACATGCAACAAAACGTACATCGGTACGACAAAGACAAAACTAAAAACTAGAATATCATCACACAAATCTGATATAAAACACAACAATAAACCTATTGAGCAAAAAACTGCACTCGCTGCACACTGTGCAGTAAGTGGTCATAAACCGGACTTTGACAATGTGAGAATATTACAAGAGGAGAAAAATTACAAAAAAAGATTTATATTGGAAATGATACACATTATCAATGTACTAACAAACAAACGCCTAAATTACAAGACAGATACAGACAAGTGCGCTCAGCTATATCGACACATAATTAATAAACATAAATAAGAGTAACAATAATTAGTCGATAAGTAAATAACATAGAGGTAGGACATTGTTTATATTTTTATATAGATTTAATTAAAATAAGTTACATACAGATATTAGTGTCTGATATATATAAAAATTTTATGGTATATGTTCTATTATATTTGTATTTTGTTAGATTCCTTGATAATGGTTAACGAAGTTAACCGAAATATTGGAAGAGACGAATAATAAAAACAACGTTTTAAACAAATTGAATTGTTTTTATTTGTGAACGGACCTTAAGCCAAACTAAAGTTTTTCACCACATTAAAAACAGGTCAACTATACAAACACCTCACATACAACACGGGAGGCATACCGCAACAAATAAACATCATGCAGCTATACAAAAATCTAAAAACAAAATACAACAAGAGTACCATAAAGATCATTGGTAATTATTCAAAATATAACAAGACACTAGTTAGACTAAAGTCTTCCACATCCTTTTTGATGAAGTGTAAGCAATCGGGTATAATACCAAATTTTATATATAACTCGACTAAAAATGTGTATAATATGTTTAAATTTAATGATGAGATAGATGTAAACATTGAAAAAATGTTGATAAAACATATTTATAAATTTCATAGCTTAATATTAAATTTACTCATACAATCTAAACATAAACAAATTGCTGAGAACACCAAACTACTAAATAGAACTACAGAAATTATGGGATATTTATTAGATGATAGAGACTTTTCAACATTATTAACCAGTGAGAGTATTATAACTAAGGCAGTGAAACATGACAACAAAAATAGACACATCAACAAACTCGCAAAATTAAAAGGAGAGATGATTAAAAAGTTAAATTTTAAATACAATGACGATTGGTTCGTGAACACAACAGACAAAATCATACCAACTAACATAAAACGGTTATTATCTTTAGGACCAAAGTACGCATTACCGAACACAAAGAGAAATTTTCCATTATTTAAGTGCATTTCGGATAGTGAAAACATAATTCAAACGATAGAAAACAGAGAACGACAAGAGATTGCGAGAAGTAAATTAACATCCCTTATTGATAATCATGTAAACAAATTGCACTTAAACCAAAGAGACAGAATAATACTTGACACAGTGGAACAGACGAAACATTTTCTTAACAAAAACAAAGACTTATTAATATTAAATTCTGACAAAGGTAACAAAACAGTAGCCATGTACAACGAAGATTATAAGCGGAAGATGATTTCAATTATCGGCGATATATGTACATATAGACGCTTAAAACAAGATCCTACATCGACGCTACAAAATAAGAACAATATGTTGGTAACCAAATTATATAATCTAAATATAATTGACATGAAATCTAAGACAAACTTAATCACGCATACTTCAACAGCTCCCAGAATTTATGGTTTACCGAAGATACATAAACCAGGAACACCACTCAGACCGATTTGCTCATCCATGAGCTCACCAGCACATAATCTATGTAGATTTATAGCCAACATTTTGAAAAATTTGATAACAGACTCTAAATATAACGTGAAGGATGCCATCCAGTTTAAGTCCAAAATAAGCAATACCAAAATTGATGACGATGAAGTACTCGTATCCTTTGATGTAGTGTCACTATTTCCAAGCATCCCAGTCAACTTAGCGCTTGCAACAATAAAGAAGAAATGGAATATTTTACAGAGATATACGAATATACCACAGGAACTGTTCCAAGGAATTTTAAATTTTTGTATGAAAGAAACGAGATATTTTAAATTTGATGGAAAAACATATGAACAACGAAAAGGGATGCCCATGGGATCCCCAATCTCACCTGTCGTAGCAGTCATAATAATGGAGGAACTTTTGGAAGAAACATTGGACAAAATGGATATTAGACCTAGATTATTGACCAAGTACGTTGATGATATATTCGCCATAGTGAAAAAAGATAGGGTAGAGGACACATTGGGTAAATTAAATGAATATAATAACCAAATAAAATTTACAATAGAACTGGAAAAGGACAATCAGATACCATACCTAGACTGTACAATTAAGAGAGACAACAATTTACTGAAGGTAAATTGGTACCAAAAGCCCACGTCATCAAATAGATTAATAAATTTTCATTCCAAGCATCCTAAGCGCATTATAATTAATGCAGCTACCAACTTTATAAAAAGGGTCCTTGATATCAGCGACAACATTTTTCATGAAGAAAATAAACGAAAAATCGTAAATATTCTACAAAAGAATGACTATCCATATAAGACGATAAAGGAACTCATAAGATACGTTACATCAAAACGGGGAAAAATATTACACAATGACAACAATGGGAAAATATACAAACAAGTTACTTACATACCGGGTCTATCAGAGAGAATTAAAAACACTGACATATATGACAATAATAAATATCAACTAGCTATGAAAACAAATAACTCCTTAAAGAAAATTTTTAGTAAAACGAAAGACACTTTACCAAAAGAAGACAAATCGAACCTAATTTATCAGATCAATTGTAGTGGCAATGATCAGAGTACATGCAACAAAACGTACATCGGTACGACAAAGACAAAACTAAAAACTAGAATATCATCACACAAATCTGATATAAAACACAACAATAAACCTATTGAGCAAAAAACTGCACTCGCTGCCCACTGTGCAGTAAGTGGTCATAAACCGGACTTTGACAATGTGAGAATATTACAAGAGGAGAAAAATTACAAAAAAAGATTTATATTGGAAATGATACACATTATCAATGTACCAACAAACAAACGCCTAAATTACAAGACAGATACAGACAAGTGCGCTCAGCTATATCGACACATAATTAATAAACATAAATAAGAGTAACAATAATTAGTCGATAAGTAAATAACATAGAGGTAGGACATTGTTTATATTTTTATATAGATTTAATTAAAATAAGTTACACACAGATATTAGTGTCTGATATATATAAAAATTTTATGGTATATGTTCTATTATATTTGTATTTTGTTAGATTCCTTGATAATGGTTAACGAAGTTAACCGAAATATTGGAAGAGACGAATAATAAAAACAACGTTTTAAACAAATTGAATTGTTTTTATTTGTGAACGGACCTTAAGCCGAACTAAAGTTTTTCACCACATTAAAAACAGGTCAACTATACAAACACCTCACATACAACACGGGAGGCATACCGCAACAAATAAACATCATGCAGCTATACAAAAATCTAAAAACAAAATACAACAAGAGTACCATAAAGATCATTGGTAATTATTCAAAATATAACAAGACACTAGTTAGACTAAAGTCTTCCACATCCTTTTTGATGAAGTGTAAGCAATCGGGTATAATACCAAATTTTATATATAACTCGACTAAAAATGTGTATAATATGTTTAAATTTAATGATGAGATAGATGTAAACATTGAAAAAATGTTGATAAAACATATTTATAAATTTCATAGCTTAATATTAAATTTACTCATACAATCTAAACATAAACAAATTGCTGAGAACACCAAACTACTAAATAGAACTACAGAAATTATGGGATATTTATTAGATGATAGAGACTTTTCAACATTATTAACCAGTGAGAGTATTATAACTAAGGCAGTGAAACATGACAACAAAAATAGACACATCAACAAACTCGCAAAATTAAAAGGAGAGATGATTAAAAAGTTAAATTTTAAATACAATGACGATTGGTTCGTGAACACAACAGACAAAATCATACCAACTAACATAAAATGGTTATTATCTTTAGGACCAAAGTACGCATTACTGAACACAAAGAGAAATTTTCCATTATTTAAGTGCATTTCGGATAGTGAAGACATAATTCAAACGCTAGAAAACAGAGAACGACAAGAGATTGCGAGAAGTAAATTAACATCCCTTATTGATAATCATGTAAACAAATTGCACTTAAACCAAAGAGACAGAATAATACTTGACACAGTGGAACAGACGAAACATTTTCTTAACAAAAACAAAGACTTATTAATATTAAATTCTGACAAAGGTAACAAAACAGTAGCCATGTACAACGAAGATTACAAGCGGAAGATGATTTCAATTATCGGCGATATATGTACATATAGACGCTTAAAACAAGATCCTACATCGACGCTACAAAATAAGAACAATATGTTGGTAACCAAATTATATAATCTAAATATAATTGACATGAAATCTAAGACAAACTTAATCACGCATACTTCAACAGCTCCCAGAATTTATGGTTTACCGAAGATACATAAACCAGGAACACCACTCAGACCGATTTGCTCATCCATGAGCTCACCAGCACATAATCTATGTAGATTTATAGCCAACATTTTGAAAAATTTGATAACAGACTCTAAATATAACGTGAAGGATGCCATCCAGTTTAAGTCCAAAATAAGCAATACCAAAATTGATGACGATGAAGTACTCGTATTCTTTGATGTAGTGTCACTATTTCCAAGCATCCCAGTCAACTTAGCGCTTGCAACAATAAAGAAGAAATGGAATATTTTACAGAGATATACGAATATACCACAGGAACTGTTCCAAGGAATTTTAAATTTTTGTATGAAAGAAACGAGATATTTTAAATTTGATGGAAAAACATATGAACAACGAAAAGGGATGCCCATGGGATCCCCAATCTCACCTGTCGTAGCAGACATAATAATGGAGGAACTTTTGGAAGAAACATTGGACAAAATGGATATTAGACCTAGATTATTGACCAAGTACGTTGATGATATATTCGCCATAGTGAAAAAAGATAGGGTAGAGGACACATTGGGTAAATTAAATGAATATAATAACCAAATAAAATTTACAATAGAACTGGAAAAGGACAATAAGATACCATACCTAGACTGTACAATTAAGAGAGACAACAATTTACTGAAGGTAAATTGGTACCAAAAGCCCACGTCATCAAATAGATTAATAAATTTTCATTCCAAGCATCCTAAGCGCATTATAATTAATGCAGCTACCAACTTTATAAAAAGGGTCCTTGATATCAGCGACAACATATTTCATGAAGAAAATAAACGAAAAATCGTAAATATTCTACAAAAGAATGACTATCCATATAAGACGATAAAGGAACTCATAAGATACGTTACATCAAAACGGGGAAAAATATTACACAATGACAACAATGGGAAAATATACAAACAAGTTACTTACATACCGGGTCTATCAGAGAGAATTAAAAACACTGACATATATGACAATAATAAATATCAACTAGCTATGAAAACAAATAACTCCTTAAAGAAAATTTTTAGTAAAACGAAAGACACTTTACCAAAAGAAGACAAATCGAACCTAATTTATCAGATCAATTGTAGTGGCAATGATCAGAGTACATGAAACAAAACGTACATCGGTACGACAAAGACAAAACTAAAAACTAGAATATCATCACACAAATCTGATATAAAACACAACAATAAACCTATTGAGCAAAAAACTGCACTCGCTGCACACTGTGCAGTAAGTGGTCATAAACCGGACTTTGACAATGTGAGAATATTACAAGAGGAGAAATATTACAAAAAAAATTTATATTGGAAATGATACACATTATCAATGTACCAACAAACAAACGCCTAAATTACAAGACAGATACAGACAAGTGCGCTCAGCTATATCGACACATAATTAATAAACATAAATAAGAGTAACAATAATTAGTCGATAAGTAAATAACATAGAGGTAGGACATTGTTTATATTTTTATATAGATTTAATTAAAATAAGTTACATACAGATATTAGTGTCTGATATATATAAAAATTTTATGGTATATCTTCTATTATATTTGTATTTTGTTAGATTCCTTGATAATGGTTAACGAAGTTAACCGAAATATTGGAAGAGACGAATAATAAAAACAACGTTTTAAACAAATTGAATTGTTTTTATTTGTGAACGGACCTTAAGCCGAACTAAAGTTTTTCACCACATTAAAAACAGGTCAACTATACAAACACCTCACATACAACACGGGAGGCATACCGCAACAAATAAACATCATGCAGCTATACAAAAATCTAAAAACAAAATACAAAAAGAGTACCATAAAGATCATTGGTAATTATTCAAAATATAACAAGACACTAGTTAGACTAAAGTCTTCCACATCCTTTTTGATGAAGTGTAAGCAATCGGGTATAATACCAAATTTTATATATAACTCGACTAAAAATGTGTATAATATGTTTAAATTTAATGATGAGATAGATGTAAACATTGAAAAAATGTTGATAAAACATATTTATAAATTTCATAGCTTAATATTAAATTTACTCATACAATATAAACATAAACAAATTGCTGAGAACACCAAACTACTAAATAGAACTACAGAAATTATGGGATATTTATTAGATGATAGAGACTTTTCAACATTATTAACCAGTGAGAGTATTATAACTAAGGCAGTGAAACATGACAACAAAAATAGACACATCAACAAACTCGCAAAATTAAAAGGAGAGATGATTAAAAAGTTAAATTTTAAATACAATGACGATTGGTTCGTGAACACAACAGACAAAATCATACCAACTAACATAAAATGGTTATTATCTTTAGGACCAAAGTACGCATTACCGAACACAAAGAGAAATTTTCCATTATTTAAGTGCATTTCGGATAGTGAAGACATAATTCAAACGCTAGAAAACAGAGAACGACAAGAGATTGCGAGAAGTAAATTAACATCCCTTATTGATAATCATGTAAACAAATTGCACTTAAACCAAAGAGACAGAATAATACTTGACACAGTGGAACAGACGAAACATTTTCTTAACAAAAACAAAGACTTATTAATATTAAATTCTGACAAAGGTAACAAAACAGTAGCCATGTACAACGAAGATTACAAGCGGAAGATGATTTCAATTATCGGCGATATATGTACATATAGACGCTTAAAACAAGATCCTACATCGACGCTACAAAATAAGAACAATATGTTGGTAACCAAATTATATAATCTAAATATAATTGACATGAAATCTAAGACAAACTTAATCACGCATACTTCAACAGCTCCCAGAATTTATGGTTTACCGAAGATACATAAACCAGGAACACCACTCAGACCGATTTGCTCATCCATGAGCTCACCAGCACATAATCTATGTAGATTTATAGCCAACATTTTGAAAAATTTGATAACAGACTCTAAATATAACGTGAAGGATGCCATCCAGTTTAAGTCCAAAATAAGCAATACCAAAATTGATGACGATGAAGTACTCGTATCCTTTGATGTAGTGTCACTATTTCCAAGCATCCCAGTCAACTTAGCGCTTGCAACAATAAAGAAGAAATGGAATATTTTACAGAGATATACGAATATACCACAGGAACTGTTCCAAGGAATTTTAAATTTTTGTATGAAAGAAACGAGATATTTTAAATTTGATGGAAAAACATATGAACAACGAAAAGGGATGCCCATGGGATCCCCAATCTCACCTGTCGTAGCAGACATAATAATGGAGGAACTTTTGGAAGAAACATTGGACAAAATGGATATTAGACCTAGATTATTGACCAAGTACGTTGATGATATATTCGCCATAGTGAAAAAAGATAGGGTAGAGGACACATTGGGTAAATTAAATGAATATAATAACCAAATAAAATTTACAATAGAACTGGAAAAGGACAATAAGATACCATACCTAGACTGTACAATTAAGAGAGACAACAATTTACTGAAGGTAAATTGGTACCAAAAGCCCACGTCATCAAATAGATTAATAAATTTTCATTCCAAGCATCCTAAGCGCATTATAATTAATGCAGCTACCAACTTTATAAAAAGGGTCCTTGATATCAGCGACAACATATTTCATGAAGAAAATAAACGAAAAATCGTAAATATTCTACAAAAGAATGACTATCCATATAAGACGATAAAGGAACTCATAAGATACGTTACATCAAAACGGGGAAAAATATTACACAATGACAACAATGGGAAAATATACAAACAAGTTACTTACATACCGGGTCTATCAGAGAGAATTAAAAACACTGACATATATGACAATAATAAATATCAACTAGCTATGAAAACAAATAACTCCTTAAAGAAAATTTTTAGTAAAACGAAAGACACTTTACCAAAAGAAGACAAATCGAACCTAATTTATCAGATCAATTGTAGTGGCAATGATCAGAGTACATGCAACAAAACGTACATCGGTACGACAAAGACAAAACTAAAAACTAGAATATCATCACACAAATCTGATATAGAACACAACAATAAACCTATTGAGCAAAAAACTGCACTCGCTGCCCACTGTGCAGTAAGTGGTCATAAACCGGACTTTGACAATGTGAGAATATTACAAGAGGAGAAAAATTACAAAAAAAGATTTATATTGGAAATGATACACATTATCAATGTACCAACAAACAAACGCCTAAATTACAAGACAGATACAGACAAGTGCGCTCAGCTATATCGACACATAATTAATAAACATAAATAAGAGTAACAATAATTAGTCGATAAGTAAATAACATAGAGGTAGGACATTGTTTATATTTTTATATAGATTTAATTAAAATAAGTTACATACAGATATTAGTGTCTGATATATATAAAAATTTTATGGTATATCTTCTATTATATTTGTATTTTGTTAGATTCCTTGATAATGGTTAACGAAGTTAACCGAAATATTGGAAGAGACGAATAATAAAAACAACGTTTTAAACAAATTGAATTGTTTTTATTTGTGAACGGACCTTAAGCCGAACTAAAGTTTTTCACCACATTAAAAACAGGTCAACTATACAAACACCTCACATACAACACGGGAGGCATACCGCAACAAATAAACATCATGCAGCTATACAAAAATCTAAAAACAAAATACAACAAGAGTACCATAAAGATCATTGGTAATTATTCAAAATATAACAAGACACTAGTTAGACTAAAGTCTTCCACATCCTTTTTGATGAAGTGTAAGCAATCGGGTATAATACCAAATTTTATATATAACTCGACTAAAAATGTGTATAATATGTTTAAATTTAATGATGAGATAGATGTAAACATTGAAAAAATTTTGATAAAACATATTTATAAATTTCATAGCTTAATATTAAATTTACTCATACAATCTAAACATAAACAAATTGCTGAGAACACCAAACTACTAAATAGAACTACAGAAATTATGGGATATTTATTAGATGATAGAGACTTTTCAACATTATTAACCAGTGAGAGTATTATAACTAAGGCAGTGAAACATGACAACAAAAATAGACACATCAACAAACTCGCAAAATTAAAAGGAGAGATGATTAAAAAGTTAAATTTTAAATACAATGACGATTGGTTCGTGAACACAACAGACAAAATCTTACCAACTAACATAAAATGGTTATTATCTTTAGGACCAAAGTACGCATTACCGAACACAAAGAGAAATTTTCCATTATTTAAGTGCATTTCGGATAGTGAAGACATAATTCAAACGCTAGAAAACAGAGAACGACAAGAGATTGCGAGAAGTAAATTAACATCCCTTATTGATAATCATGTAAACAAATTGCACTTAAACCAAAGAGACAGAATAATACTTGACACAGTGGAACAGACGAAACATTTTCTTAACAAAAACAAAGACTTATTAATATTAAATTCTGACAAAGGTAACAAAACAGTAGCCATGTACAACGAAGATTACAAGCGGAAGATGATTTCAATTATCGGCGATATATGTACATATAGACGCTTAAAACAAGATCCTACATCGACGCTACAAAATAAGAACAATATGTTGGTAACCAAATTATATAATCTAAATATAATTGACATGAAATCTAAGACAAACTTAATCACGCATACTTCAACAGCTCCCAGAATTTATGGTTTACCGAAGATACATAAACCAGGAACACCACTCAGACCGATTTGCTCATCCATGAGCTCACCAGCACATAATCTATGAAGATTTATAGCCAACATTTTGAAAAATTTGATAACAGACTCTAAATATAACGTGAAGGATGCCATCCAGTTTAAGTCCAAAATAAGCAATACCAAAATTGATGACGATGAAGTACTCGTATCCTTTGATGTAGTGTCACTATTTCCAAGCATCCCAGTCAACTTAGCGCTTGCAACAATAAAGAAGAAATGGAATATTTTACAGAGATATACGAATATACCACAGGAACTGTTCCAAGGAATTTTAAATTTTTGTATGAAAGAAACGAGATATTTTAAATTTGATGGAAAAACATATGAACAACGAAAAGGGATGCCCATGGGATCCCCAATCTCACCTGTCGTAGCAGACATAATAATAGAGGAACTTTTGGAAGAAACATTGGACAAAATGGATATTAGACCTAGATTATTGACCAAGTACGTTGATGATATATTCGCCATAGTGAAAAAAGATAGGGTAGAGGACACATTGGGTAAATTAAATGAATATAATAACCAAATAAAATTTACAATAGAACTGGAAAAGGACAATCAGATACCATACCTAGACTGTACAATTAAGAGAGACAACAATTTACTGAAGGTAAATTGGTACCAAAAGCCCACGTCGTCAAATAGATTAATAAATTTTCATTCCAAGCATCCTAAGCGCATTATAATTAATACAGCTACCAACTTTATAAAAAGGGTCCTTGATATCAGCGACAACATATTTCATGAAGAAAATAAACGAAAAATCGTAAATATTCTACAAAAGAATGACTATCCATATAAGACGATAAAGGAACTCATAAGATACGTTACATCAAAACGGGGAAAAATATTACACAATGACAACAATGGGAAAATATACAAACAAGTTACTTACATACCGGGTCTATCAGAGAGAATTAAAAACACTGACATATATGGCAATAATAAATATCAACTAGCTATGAAAACAAATAACTCCTTAAAGAAAATTTTTAGTAAAACGAAAGACACTTTACCAAAAGAAGACAAATCGAACCTAATTTATCAGATCAATTGTAGTGGCAATGATCAGAGTACATGCAACAAAACGTACATCGGTACGACAAAGACAAAACTAAAAACTAGAATATCATCACACAAATCTGATATAAAACACAACAATAAACCTATTGAGCAAAAAACTGCACTCGCTGCCCACTGTGCAGTAAGTGGTCATAAACCGGACTTTGACAATGTGAGAATATTACAAGAGGAGAAAAATTACAAAAAAAGATTTATATTGGAAATGATACACATTATCAATGTACCAACAAACAAACGCCTAAATTACAAGACAGATACAGACAAGTGCGCTCAGCTATATCGACACATAATTAATAAACATAAATAAGAGTAACAATAATTAGTCGATAAGTAAATAACATAGAGGTAGGACATTGTTTATATTTTTATATAGATTTAATTAAAATAAGTTACATACAGATATTAGTGTCTGATATATATAAAAATTTTATGGTATATGTTCTATTATATTTGTATTTTGTTAGATTCCTTGATAATGGTTAACGAAGTTAACCGGAATATTGGAAGAGACGAATAATAAAAACAACGTTTTAAACAAATTGAATTGTTTTTATTTGTGAACGGACCTTAAGCCGAACTAAAGTTTTTCACCACATTAAAAACAGGGCAACTATACAAACACCTCACATACAACACGGGAGGCATACCGCAACAAATAAACATCATGCAGCTATACAAAAATCTAAAAACAAAATACAACAAGAGTACCATAAAGATCATTGGTAATTATTCAAAATATAACAAGACACTAGTTAGACTAAAGTCTTCCACATCCTTTTTGATGAAGTGTAAGCAATCGGGTATAATACCAAATTTTATATATAACTCGACTAAAAATGTGTATAATATGTTTAAATTTAATGATGAGATAGATGTAAACATTGAAAAAATTTTGATAAAACATATTTATAAATTTCATAGCTTAATATTAAATTTACTCATACAATCTAAAGATAAACAAATTGCTGAGAACACCAAACTACTAAATAGAACTACAGAAATTATGGGATATTTATAAGATGATAGAGACTTTTCAACATTATTAACCAGTGAGAGTATTATAACTAAGGCAGTGAAACATGACAACAAAAATAGACACATCAACAAACTCGCAAAATTAAAAGGAGAGATGATTAAAAAGTTAAATTTTAAATACAATGACGATTGGTTCGTGAACACAACAGACAAAATCATACCAACTAACATAAAATGGTTATTATCTTTAGGACCAAAGTACGCATTACCGAACACAAAGAGAAATTTTCCATTATTTAAGTGCATTTCGGATAGTGAAGACATAATTCAAACGCTAGAAAACAGAGAACGACAAGAGATTGCGAGAAGTAAATTAACATCCCTTATTGATAATCATGTAAACAAATTGCACTTAAACCAAAGAGACAGAATAAGACTTGACACAGTGGAACAGACGAAACATTTTCTTAACAAAAACAAAGACTTATTAATATTAAATTCTGACAAAGGTAACAAAACAGTAGCCATGTACAACGAAGATTACAAGCGGAAGATGATTTCAATTATCGGCGATATATGTACATATAGACGCTTAAAACAAGATCCTACATCGACGCTACAAAATAAGAACAATATGTTGGTAGCCAAATTATATAATCTAAATATAATTGACATGAAATCTAAGACAAACTTAATCACGCATACTTCAACAGCTCCCAGAATTTATGGTTTACCGAAGATACATAAACCAGGAACACCATTCAGACCGATTTGCTCATCCATGAGCTCACCAGCACATAATCTATGTAGATTTATAGCCAACATTTTGAAAAATTTGATAACAGACTCTAAATATAACGTGAAGGATGCCATCCAGTTTAAGTCCAAAATAAGCAATACCAAAATTGATGACGATGAAGTACTCGTATCCTTTGATGTAGTGTCACTATTTCCAAGCATCCCAGTCAACTTAGCGCTTGCAACAATAAAGAAGAAATGGAATATTTTACAGAGATATACGAATATACCACAGGAACTGTTCCAAGGAATTTTAAATTTTTGTATGAAAGAAACGAGATATTTTAAATTTGATGGAAAAACATATGAACAACGAAAAGGGATGCCCATGGGATCCCCAATCTCACCTGTCGTAGCAGACATAATAATGGAGGAACTTTTGGAAGAAACATTGGACAAAATGGATATTAGACCTAGATTATTGACCAAGTACGTTGATGATATATTCGCCATAGTGAAAAAAGATAGGGTAGAGGACACATTGGGTAAATTAAATGAATATAATAACCAAATAAAATTTACAATAGAACTGGAAAAGGACAATCAGATACCATACCTAGACTGTACAATTAAGAGAGACAACAATTTACTGAAGGTAAATTGGTACCAAAAGCCCACGTCATCAAATAGATTAATAAATTTTCATTCCAAGCATCCTAAGCGCATTATAATTAATACAGCTACCAACTTTATAAAAAGGGTCCTTGATATCAGCGACAACATATTTCATGAAGAAAATAAACGAAAAATCGTAAATATTCTACAAAAGAATGACTATCCATATAAGACGATAAAGGAACTCATAAGATACGTTACATCAAAACGGGGAAAAATATTACACAATGACAACAATGGGAAAATATACAAACAAGTTACTTACATACCGGGTCTATCAGAGAGAATTAAAAACACTGACATATATGACAATAATAAATATCAACTAGCTATGAAAACAAATAACTCATTAAAGAAAATTTTTAGTAAAACGAAAGACACTTTACCAAAAGAAGACAAATCGAACCTAATTTATCAGATCAATTGTAGTGGCAATGATCAGAGTACATGCAACAAAACGTACATCGGTACGACAAAGACAAAACTAAAAACTAGAATATCATCACACAAATCTGATATAAAACACAACAATAAACCTATTGAGCAAAAAACTGCACTCGCTGCCCACTGTGCAGTAAGTGGTCATAAACCGGACTTTGACAATGTGAGAATATTACAAGAGGAGAAAAATTACAACAATAAAGAAGAAATGGAATATTTTACAGAGATATACGAATATACCACAGGAACTGTTCCAAGGAATTTTAAATTTTTGTATGAAAGAAACGAGATATTTTAAATTTGATGGAAAAACATATGAACAACGAAAAGGGATGCCCATGGGATCCCCAATCTCCCTGTCGTAGCAGACATAATAATGGAGGAACTTTTGGAAGAAACATTGGACAAAATGGATATTAGACCTAGATTATTGACCAAGTACGTTGATGATATATTCGCCATAGTGAAAAAAGATAGGGTAGAGGACACATTGGGTAAATTAAATGAATATAATAACCAAATAAAATTTACAATAGAACTGGAAAAGGACAATCAGATACCATACCTAGACTGTACAATTAAGAGAGACAACAATTTACTGAAGGTAAATTGGTACCAAAAGCCCACGTCATCAAATAGATTAATAAATTTTCATTCCAAGCATCCTAAGCGCATTATAATTAATACAGCTACCAACTTTATAAAAAGGGCCCTTGATATCAGCGACAACATATTTCATGAAGAAAATAAACGAAAAATCGTAAATATTCTACAAAAGAATGACTATCCATATAAGACGATAAAGGAACTCATAAGATACGTTACATCAAAACGGGGAAAAATATTACACAATGACAACAATGGGAAAATATACAAACAAGTTACTTACATACCGGGTCTATCAGAGAGAATTAAAAACACTGACATATATGGCAATAATAAATATCAACTAGCTATGAAAACAAATAACTCCTTAAAGAAAATTTTTAGTAAAACGAAAGACACTTTACCAAAAGAAGACAAATCGAACCTAATTTATCAGATCAATTGTAGTGGCAATGATCAGAGTACATGCAACAAAACGTACATCGGTACGACAAAGACAAAACTAAAAACTAGAATATCATCACACAAATCTGATATAAAACACAACAATAAACCTATTGAGCAAAAAACTGCACTCGCTGCCCACTGTGCAGTAAGTGGTCATAAACCGGACTTTGACAATGTGAGAATATTACAAGAGGAGAAAAATTACAAAAAAAGATTTATATTGGAAATGATACACATTATCAATGTACCAACAAACAAACGCCTAAATTACAAGACAGATACAGACAAGTGCGCTCAGCTATATCGACACATAATTAATAAACATAAATAAGAGTAACAATAATTAGTCGATAAGTAAATAACATAGAGGTAGGACATTGTTTATATTTTTATATAGATTTAATTAAAATAAGTTACATACAGATATTAGTGTCTGATATAAATTAAAATTTTATGGTATATGTTCTATTATATTTGTATTTTGTTAGATTCCTTGATAATGGTTAACGAAGTTAACTGAAATATTGGAAGAGACGAATAATAAAAACAACGTTTTAAACAAATTGAATTGTTTTTATTTGTGAACGGACCTTAAGCCGAACTAAAGTTTTTCACCACATTAAAAACAGGTCAACTATACAAACACCTCACATACAACACGGGAGGCATACCGCAACAAATAAACATCATGCAGATATACAAAAATCTAAAAACAAAATACAACAAGAGTACCATAAAGATCATTGGTAATTATTCAAAATATAACAAGACACTAGTTAGACTAAAGTCTTCCACATCCTTTTTGATGAAGTTTAAGCAATCGGGTATAATACCAAATTTTATATATAACTCGACTAAAAATGTGTATAATATGTTTAAATTTAATGATGAGATAGATGTAAACATTGAAAAAATGTTGATAAAACATATTTATAAATTTCATAGCTTAATATTAAATTTACTCATACAATCTAAACATAAACAAATTGCTGAGAACACCAAACTACTAAATAGAACTACAGAAATTATGGGATATTTATTAGATGATAGAGACTTTTCAACATTATTAACCAGTGAGAGTATTATAACTATGGCAGTGAAACATGACAACAAAAATAGACACATCAACAAACTCGCAAAATTAAAAGGAGAGATGATTAAAAAGTTAAATTTTAAATACAATGACGATTGGTTCGTGAACACAACAGACAAAATCATACCAACTAACATAAAATGGTTATTATCTTTAGGACCAAAGTACGCATTACCGAACACAAAGAGAAATTTTCCATTATTTAAGTGCATTTCGGATAGTGAAGACATAATTCAAACGCTAGAAAACAGAGAACGACAAGAGATTGCGAGAAGTAAATTAACATCCCTTATTGATAATCATGTAAACAAATTGCACTTAAACCAAAGAGACAGAATAATACTTGACACAGTGGAACAGACGAAACATTTTCTTAACAAAAACAAAGACTTATTAATATTAAATTCTGACAAAGGTAACAAAACAGTAGCCATGTACAACGAAGATTACAAGCGGAAGATGATTTCAATTATCGGCGATATATGTACATATAGACGCTTAAAACAAGATCCTACATCGACGCTACAAAATAAGAACAATATGTTGGTAACCAAATTATATAATCTAAATATAATTGACATGAAATCTAAGACAAACTTAATCACGCATACTTCAACAGCTCCCAGAATTTATGGTTTACCGAAGATACATAAACCAGGAACACCACTCAGACCGATTTGCTCATCCATGAGCTCACCAGCACATAATCTATGTAGATTTATAGCCAACATTTTGAAAAATTTGATAACAGACTCTAAATATAACGTGAAGGATGCCATCCAGTTTAAGTCCAAAATAAGCAATACCAAAACTGATGACGATGAAGTACTCGTATCTTTTGATGTAGTGTCACTATTTCCAAGCATCCCAGTCAACTTAGCGCTTGCAACAATAGAGAAGAAATGGAATATTTTACAGAGATATACGAATATACCACAGGAACTGTTCCAAGGAATTTTAAATTTTTGTATGAAAGAAACGAGATATTTTAAATTTGATGGAAAAACATATGAACAACGAAAAGGGATGCCCATGGGATCCCCAATCTCACCTGTCGTAGCAGACATAATAATGGAGGAACTTTTGGAAGAAACATTGGACAAAATGGATATTAGACCTAGATTATTGACCAAGTACGTTGATGATATATTCGCCATAGTGAAAAAAGATAGGGTAGAGGACACATTGGGTAAATTAAATGAATATAATAACCAAATAAAATTTGCAATAGAACTGGAAAAGGACAATCAGATACCATACCTAGACTGTACAATTAAGAGAGACAACAATTTACTGAAGGTAAATTGGTACCAAAAGCCCACGTCATCAAATAGATTAATAAATTTTCATTCCAAGCATCCTAAGCGCATTATAATTAATACAGCTACCAACTTTATAAAAAAGGCCCTTGATATCAGCGACAACATATTTCATGAAGAAAATAAACGAAAAATCGTAAATATTCTACAAAAGAATGACTATCCATATAAGACGATAAAGGAACTCATAAGATACGTTACATCAAAACGGGGAAAAATATTACACAATGACAACAATGGGAAAATATACAAACAAGTTACTTACATACCGGGTCTATCAGAGAGAATTAAAAACACTGACATATATGACAATAATAAATATCAACTAGCTATGAAAACAAATAACTCCTTAAAGAAAATTTTTAGTAAAACGAAAGACACTTTACCAAAAGAAGACAAATCGAACCTAATTTATCAGATCAATTGTAGTGGCAATGATCAGAGTACATGCAACAAAACGTACATCGGTACGACAAAGACAAAACTAAAAACTAGAATATCATCACACAAATCTGATATAAAACACAACAATAAACCTATTGAGCAAAAAACTGCACTCGCTGCCCACTGTGCAGTAAGTGGTCAGAAACCGGACTTTGACAATGTTGTAATATTCTCAAAATATTGTAATATTACAAAAAAAGATTTATATTGGAAATGATACACATTATCCATGTACCAACAAACAAACGCCTAAATTACAAGACAGATACAGACAAGTGCGCTCAGCTATATCGACACATAATTAATAAACATAAATAAGAGTAACAATAATTAGTCGATAAGTAAATAACATAGAGGTAGGACATTGTTTATATTTTTATATAGATTTAATTAAAATAAGTTACATACAGATATTAGTGTCTGATATATATAAAAATTTTATGGTATATGTTCTATTATATTTGTATTTTGTTAGATTCCTTGATAATGGTTAACGAAGTTAACCGAAATATTGGAAGAGACGAATAATAAAAACAACGTTTTAAACAAATTGAATTGTTTTTATTTGTGAACGGACCTTAAGCCGAAGTAAAGTTTTTCACCACATTAAAAACAGGTCAACTATACAAACACCTCACATTGTTTTTTGTGTTGAAACCAAACAACTGATAAGAATATATTTAATATCCTTAAAGAAAAATTTTTGAATTTTACAACCTCAGCTAACGCGCATGTGTTCTTAACAGCTAACGTTTGAGATTTAATATAAATAGTTAGTTTAAAAATAATGGGATATCATTCTTGAAAATTCAGTTCAAGCATACTAACGTTATTAATAGAAAAATAAATAAATAAATTTTAAAAAATTGCTGGTTTGATTTGTACAATTTGCGGAAAAGTCTACAATTTAAATTCATCTCTAAAACGTCATGTCAGATTACATCACGATGATCCTTCACCGTCATCATTAAAGTGTGCAACATATAATTTACAATTTACAAATCGTAAAGAGTTCCTAACACATTCTCATGTTACAGAAGATATTCAAAATATGGAGGAAGCTACTGTTTATTGTAATACCTGTAAAACATATACCACGAAAACGAATTGGCAGTATCATTTACGTACAACCATTCATAAATATAACAAGGCTAAGCAAATTAATAATGATAACGTGAAATGTATTAACTCTTCTTTTAAAAATCGGATAGCAACGCACGTAATACAAAATGATCATAAGGATAAATAACTTAATCCCCGAAGTGTTTTTAAATGAAATAAAGGAAAAAGTTGTAAAATTGTTAAGAGATTCACTACAACAACATTATAAAATAAATTTAATTGTGAACTCTTTTGCGAGTATGTATTAATAAAAGAAGAATATGATTCATGCAGTGTGGATATGAAATCGCATCAAACTAAAATGATTATTCTTAATATAGCTTCAACAACAGATGAAATTTTTCAAATTTACTCTGATCAGTGTGATGTTTTAGTAAAAAAGATGAGTTAGTTCCAAGACCGTGATAGTGGATGGGCATTGATAGAAATATGTCATCTTGAAATTAATATCAATCAGTATAAATGTTTGAAGGGGTCTCAATACATATGCTTACCACCTAACATTTTAA
The DNA here is from genome assembly GCA_963675445.1 of Linnaemya vulpina. Classification (NCBI taxonomy): domain Eukaryota; kingdom Metazoa; phylum Arthropoda; class Insecta; order Diptera; family Tachinidae; genus Linnaemya; species Linnaemya vulpina. The sequence continues at coordinate 2,233,768 of OY776281.1, read as the reverse complement.
AAAGACATGCATGTGTCAATGTAAAAAACAATGATGAATATTGTTTTAAGTGGGCTATAATATCAGCACTGTGTCCAAGTGAATTCAACTCAAATATATGCACATCGTATAACATTGAAAATATACATGATGATATTATCATTCTACAATATAATATGATTTTAAATTTCACAAGTTTAAATTTCCAACTATCCGTTAATAAAATAAAAGATTTTGAAAACAATAACCCTGAAATAAGTGTAAATGTTTTTGGACTCGAAGGTGATAATATAGTTGGACCATACTACTTTGCTCAAACCGAGAAGAAAAACCACTTCAATTTATTGTTGTTGGAAGAAGGAGAACGGTTTCACTATGTATGGGTCAAAAATATGTCAAGGTAAGTTACAGTATTTATATTGATATAAAGCAATAAAAATTAAATAAATATATATTCTTTATTTCTTGCAGGCTAATAAAAAGTCAACTGACAAAGCACAAGACATGTATTTATGTATGTAATACCTGCTTGATACATTTTCACACCAAGGAAAAGTTAGAAAACCATAAACATGAGTGCAATAAGAAGGTGACTAAGATGCCTAGTTTAGATGAATGTAAGTTAAGTTTTGAAAATTTTAAAAAGCAAATGGATGTGCCTTTTGTAGCGTATGCCGACTTTGAATGCGTTTTAGAGTCGGTTAATATACAAGATTCAACAAATATTAAATCTATACAAAAGCATATTCCATTTGCTTATAGCTACTACATAAAATGCTCGTTTGACACTAGTTTAGATTTATTTAGAATTTATAGTGGTGATGATGCACCGAAACATTTCTTTAAAAACTTATTTAGTGATGTCTTAAACATATATAATAATTATTTAAGTGTTGTAAGACCAATGAATTCCTTAACATCAGTTCAACAAATAAAGCAAGATAAAGACAGAGTATGTCATATTTGTAAACAATTTTTATCTTTTGATGATAGAGTAGCAGATCATTGTCATTTAACAGGCGAATATAGAGGACCTACTCATAATAATGTAATCTAGAATATCAAATTGCTAATTTCATACCTATATTTTTCCACAATCTTTCGGCATATGATTGTCATTTGTTTGTAAGAGAACTTTCGTCTATCGCAGGTGATATAAATATAATTCCTATAAATAAAGAACTATACGTATCCATATCAAAGAGAATTTCGGTAAATGATAAACATTCAATTGAATTACGTTTTCTAGACCCATTTCGATTTATGTCGTCTAGGTTAGAAAAGTTAGCAGGATATTTATCAGATGAAGATCTAAAAAGTGTAAAATCAAATTATCAAAATATTACCGAGTTCAATTGAATGAAACGTAAAGGTGTCTTTCCTTACGATTATTTAGATTCTGTTAACCGTCTTCAAGAATCACAATTACCACCACGTTCAGTCTTCTTCAATAAGCTTACTAATGAGTCGTGTAGTGTCGATGATTATGAACATGCTGAAAAAGTTTGGAATACATTTCAGTGTAAATCTCTTATGGACTATCTACTTTTATATTTAAAAGGAGATGTATTATTACTTTGTGATATATTTGAAAGTTTTAGAAAAGTTTGCAAAAGTATTTATAATTTAGATCCGTGTCAGTATTATACTACTCCAGGTCTTTCATGGGATGCTATGCTAAAATATAGAGAAATAGAACTTGAATTGCTAACCGATAATAATATGTATAATTTCGTTTTGCGGGGTATTAGGGGAGGTATTGTACAATGTAGTAAACGACGATCAGTTGCTAATAATATATACGTTAGTGATTATGATGATACTAAAAAATCAAATTATCTTATTTATTTAGATGTTAATAATTTGTATGGTTATGCAATGTCGCAATACCTTCCCTACAAAAATTTTAAATGGATAGAAAATGTTGAAAATTTTAATGTAAACAATATAAAAGGAGATAGTCCTATGGGATATATACTTGAAGTAAATTTAGAGTATCCAACAACATAACACGACTATCATAATGATTTTCCATTGTGTGCCGAAAACAAAAAAATTGAAACCATAAAAACAATCAGAATTAATTACAGATTTAAATCACAAAATAAAATATATAATACGCTATAGAAATCTTCAGCAATGTCTCCAAAACGGTTTGATTTTAACTAAAATACATAGAATACTTCAATTTAATCAGTTGGATTGGTTAAAAAAGTATATTGACTTAAACAATCACCATAGAATAATAGCTAAAAATACATTTGAACAAAAGTTTTTCAAGCTTCTAAACAATGCTGTGTATGGTAAAACTATGGAAAATGTAGACAAAGGAAAAGATGTAAAATAAGTTTGTAAATGGGAGAGTAAAGGTAAGAGGTTAGGGGCTAGAGCCTTCATATCTAAACTTAATTTTCATAGTTCCCTTAAAATTCATGAACATATGACTGCCATAGAAATGAGTAGAACTAAAACGTTCTACAACAAACCAATTTATATTGGATTTTCAGTATTAGAATTATTGAAATTGAAAATGTACAGCTTTCATTACGCTTATATGAAACCTAAATACCGTGAGGATATTCACTTGAAATATATGGATACTGACTCCTTCATATACGATGTTAAAACAAATGATCTATACGATGATATTCGAAATGATTTAAGTTTACATTTAGATACATCTTCATATGCCCAAGACAATATGTTTAAGCTTCCCTTAGTAAACAAAAAGGTTTTAGGTATGATGAAGGACGAATGTAATGGAAAAATTATTAAGGAATTCATTGGTCTACGAGCTAAAATGTATTCAGTAAAAATAGATAAAATAGATAGTGAAATAAAATATATTAAGGGTGTTAAGAATAGTGTGTCAGCTAGATTAAGTATTACTGATTTTAGAAAATGTTTACTCGAGAAAAAGCTATATTATGATTCTATGTATGTATTTAGATCTACGGTTCATCAAATACATACACAACATATAAGTAAACTAACATTAAGTTATTTAGATGATAAGAGATTTATATGTACAAATAATATTGACACTTACTCATGGGGGCATTACAGAATAAATTCTTTACGATCATCTAATTTAAGTTTATATAAAGAATTTATGGATGAAGATGATGATGATATTTTCCTTAATATAAATATAGATGTTTAATTAGTTTTAATCCGTTTATATAATAAGAAAATATTGTAAAATTAAAAGTATATAAGAAAACAAAAAAATTTGTTTTTTATTAAATAATAAATAATATATATATGTTTGTTGTTAGGTTCAGATTATTAATGATATTAGAAGGGACAGGACACAATATGCCTATTAATAAATTTGGTAATAGCTCAAACGATATTATTAAGACCGAAAAAGGAAAAAGAAAAACTCGTCCAGTCGTTGGAATTCTCTTTGATAAAAATAACAATATCGATGTGTAAAATAAAAGGATTACTAATATTTCGTTTCCTTCACAAGAAAAAGAAGATATTAATAAACATTACTTAAGAACGGAAATCGGTCAATTACAACACAATTTAATAACTTTATCAAAACAGCAGCTCAAGAATCTTGATGAAAAAATTTAAATTATTAATAAGACACTACAAGATATGATATCTCATAGAGAAATGTTATTAAAAATGTATTTCGATGAACAAATGACAGAATTGCAAGAAAAAATATTTTTTCAGCTCGAGGTTTTGCTAGAAAAAACATATGGATTAGAGAATCTTGTTTTTAATTCAATATTTGAAAAAAAATAATATCTCAAGCAAAGTACCTCCAGCAAAAAAGAAAATTAAAGTTAAATATTAATATAAAATAATTTTTAATCAGATAATAAAATATTGTAAAATAAAATTTTGAATATATATTATTATTAAAATTTAAATGTCTTTATTTCATTGTCAAGGGTAAATACACTCTTGGAAGCATTATAAAAAAATTGATAAAAATAAATTTAATGCCGTTTAAAAAACCATGTGTTCTTATCAGTTAAAAAAATGTGTTTGAATTTCAACACCTACAGCTAACGTTCTAGGATTGATAAGAAATTACAAAACCAATGAAACCTACAGCAGCTGCATCTGCCTATATAAATCGTACACACACACATTCAACAGTTTTTTTCCTTTTATTTTCTAAAAAACACCCTATCATCGGTAATGGTCTACAATTTAATACACATTCTACAATTTAACCCCACAAAAATACTAATTTTGTAAAAATTGTTTTTCTGGAATTTCCTCCACATCGTTGTCTTGCGATACGTTATCGATTTCATCTAACCGTATTGTTGGGCCTTCTTCAAAATCTATGTTGTACTCACTACAAATGATGTGTAAGGCCCGGCACACATTTACGATTTTTACCACCTTTTCTGAAGTATAAGGTAAGGTACATTGCAAAGACCTGAAGCGACTTTTTAGTACGCCGATTATGTATTCTATTATATAGCGGCCGGATGAGTGCTTTTTATTAAATCTGTGTTTCTATCATCACATTTTTGTATGGAGTAATTAAAAATGGTTCCAAACTATATCCCAAATCGCCCAGAAGCTCTTGCAATGCTCATATCACAAATGAAGAGTCATAGCAAGACCCTAGTCTACAAGCATCCCCAGCTCTGACCTTCAACTGGTATCTAATATACAACAACAAAAATAGTTTAACTGTTGTCCATACAAAATAAAATAATGATTTCTTACAATCATTGCATTGACTCTGAATGTTCCTTTTCGGTTTAACAAGAGGGATTCGTCTCTATGTGGCTTTGTCTACTTTAAGACAGCCTATTATACCTGGAATTTGGAGTTTTTCATAATAATGCTTTTGATTTTTTCTTTTCCTCGTCAGAAATTTGTAGCCTTATCCATTATGGGCATATGAGGATTTCCATTTAATGAATTGCTCTTCCCAATACCATATAAACTGTGCTCCTTCCAAGATTAAAATTATTTTATGGATACTTTGGGAATTAATTTTGCTTACCTATAATTCCCTGAAAAGAACCATTTAAAAACCCAAGTGCAGTGGCTATCTGTAGAATTGATGGTATTGCCGAGCTCGGAAATCAGATACTTAATTGTAAATACTTGCACTGAGCTTGGGTACGACAAAAGATCTGAAGCATCTCTTAAAACTCTTCGCAATTAAGGATATTCCGGTTATATTTATTATAGCACTTAAATTTTTCTTTACTCTGGTTCTCACAAATCACAAACTTTTAATTTCGATACAATTACTTCAATTTGGTTGACTTTTAGCATCAGCTGTTTTGTTGCTATATTCGTTAACCCTTTCAGCACCGAATTATTTATAAGTTTATATATGTCTAAATATGAAATTTATTTATTTTTATTTTATTTATTTATTTATTTTACAGTCTATGAATTTACAATTCTTACAGACTATTTACATACATGCATATACACATATACATATTATAATTCAAAGAAATATCAATTATTGGCTGTTATTTATTGCAAACAAAATATTTCGTTTAATCAAATTTTCACTGAAAGAGAAATCAACTTAATAATATATCTTGTTAAAGTCCTTACAGCATCTAATAAAAGGATCAGAATTAGCGTAATTTGTTCTTAGAAATTTAATATTAAGTAGACAGAAGAAACGAGTAGGACGTTGAGGAACACAAAATGATAAATTTTCAATTAAGAATTCAGAGCAGGTTTTACCATTAATTATATTTAAAACAAATAAAGTGTTTAACATAGATCTTCGACTACTTAGGGATGGTAACTTAATAAGAGCTAGTCTAGCTTTATAGCGTAGACAGACGACAGCGTTAATTTGCATTAAAAGCTCACTAATGTGAATTAAAATTTTGCCCTGACAGACGATAGTATTTGCATTTAGTAAACAGCTGTTTCTTTGCAAACAACTTTTTGTTTATAAAATAATTATTTTTGCATTTACATACATCGAGATTAAATGGATAGAAGGCAGAAAGTACGAGTAGCAGCTATGTTGTTGGTGAAACAACACTATTTATTTGAAAGAAAGCTAAAATTCCTTTTGCTGAAACTGCTCCATAATGTAAAAATTGTACATGCATTAGCAACTACAAATCTGAACGTGTTGCTACAAGTTGGGATCCCAGTAGGACACTCTGAAATAAGAGAAAGACAATTGTGGAAATTTGTAGGTTTGATATTATCTTTTCATGGATGATATAATTCATGTATGGAATTTTTTAAAGGACCGCAACAGCACTTTTTGGGAGTGTGACGTGCTTACGATGGACGACAACAGATTTAAGGAAAACTTTCGCGTCAACAGGAATGCTTTCCAAAAAAATTTGTGAAAAAGTTCAACATATGGAGAGGTTGGACACCAATATGAGGCTTTGTATTCCACTCGATAAGAGAGTGGCAATAGCATTATTCGCATTGGGATCGGCAGCGGAATATAGGACTGTTGGTAGTTTATTCGGTGTAGGACGCAGTACCGTTGGTGAAATTGTTATAGATTTTTGCCACGCGATATGTAATAATCTAGCACACTGTATAAATTCGTATCCCCCGCATCCACAAGAAATTAAACGCATTGTTGATGGGTTCGAACACCTCGGGTTTCCACAATGCTTTGGAGCTGTAGATGGATGTCATATAGAAATCCAGCCAAAAAAAGAGGATGCAGTAGACTATCACAATTATAAAGGCTGGTATTCAGTTGTTTTATTAGCAAGTTGTGATTACAGGTGAGTTTTTTTAAAGGCTATTTAAAACTTTTAAATTTTTGCTTTCATTCTTTCGCAGATCGAAATTCACATATATAAACATTGGATCAAGTGGGAAAAACAATGACTCCTACATTTTTGAATAAAGTTCTTTAAAAACGTTCCATGAAAGCGCTGAAATTTTTTCACAAAATAGCAAAGTAATTGCAAACATAAATGTGCCTTTGTTACTTATTGGCGATTCTGCTTTTCGCTTATCACGGTATATGATGAAGCCATTTCCATATTCAATAAATCAGCTAGATTTAGAAAAAACCTTCAACTACCGACTGTCTAGATGTCGTCGTGTAATCGAGAATGCATTTGGCCAACTTAAAGCTAGATTTCGAAGAATTGGTAGGGGCTTACAAGTTGCACCAAAAAATGTCAACATTATAATCAAAACATGCTGCATTTTGCACAACTTTTTGAAAATGGAAAATGATGAAGTTTCTTCCGCATGGATGGAAAATATTGCTGGAGACTTAACTACACGAAGCCAGCCCAACCATTCAACAAGAGTTGGCGAAAATGACGTGACAGCATGGATTATTAGGAATGCAATAGCTTTGAGTTTTAGTAAGTACAAACACTATGATTACTTCACGAAATGTATGACAGAGCTAAAAGTACGTTAATACTTGTGCATTACATTTTTCCAAAAATGCGTAACCACTAAATATTAATGAAAATCTTATTTTATATTATCTTAAATTTTATTATGCATAGATTACAATTTTAAATTTTATCAATTAATGTTTTCATTAAATTCATAAACTCTTTGCTGGTTTCATTTTGCTGTCGAATTGCTTTAACAATTTCATTTGATAACGATTGGCTATCTTCTACAACACTTTTCAACATAACATTTTGCTCCTTCATAACTTTTAACACTTCACCTAAATGGTTTCTCTTTTTTCCAGAGGACGACGAAGCTGCAGCAGCCGATGAGAACGTGGTGTCAAGAGAAGACAGTGGTGAAGCAGGCGACGAAATCAATACTGGTGATGGCAATGGCATTGATACCGGCGATGGCAATGGCTGTGACTCCGGCGATGGTAATGGCTGAGATAAATCCAGCCATGGTAATGACTGTGACGCCGGCGGTGGTATTGGTTGTGACTCTGGCGATGGCTGGCAGCTTGCATCTGGTGTATTTACCTAATTAAATAAAATTTTTGTTAAAATTTAACTATTTTCATATATATGTATAAAATATATAATGTGAATACTTACAAATGAAAATGTTTCCAAAACTTCAGCACTATTGGCTGCATTGCTCCCAATTATCCGGTGCACAGCATTGAAAAATTTCCATTTCGATGGGCTTCCACCAGAAGGTCCCATTTGCTTTTTTTCTTCTCTACAAATGTCAAATATGTATTTTGTGCAAAAAAAAAATTGTTGGGAAAAAATACCTGTATTTCTGCGTAAAATTTCTAATTTTAACGTGCACTTCCTCTGAACTAAATTTATTGTTCATTTGCACTGATATTTCTTTATATATGTGCCCATTCCTTTTTGCACGCCGCAAATCAGAGGCGCGTTCTGCCCAAAGCTCCAGCAGAATCTGTGCATCCCTATCGCACCACACACTTCGCTTTTTATCCTTGGAAATCTTGAAATGGAAAATATGTGTTTAGATTTTAATATTTCTTTTTTCTTTTGCTCAAAACAATTAAAATAACTTACCTTTCCTGACTTTGCATCCATTTTAATTTTGCAATAGAAAACAATTTGACAACAGCTGGTTGATTGTTGACGGTGTTACCATATTGAAATAGCTAAATTCAGTATTAATTCACTCTGATTTAGTGTATTTACGTCAAATCTAATACGCATTGGGATGGAGATAATTTCCAAGTTAATTTGCATTAAGACAGTTAATGCAAATTAACGCTGTCATCTGTCTACGCTATTATAAGAAGGCAAACAAAATGGATTCCATTGCAAACTTCGAAGACAAAATATTAAAAATTGTTTTTGTACAGATTCAATTGTGTTGATGTAAACCTTATATGTTGGATCCCATATTATTGACCCATATTCCAAAATGGGACGAACAAGCGATGTGAAAAGCTGCTTAGTAACATAAGGATCTTCAAATTCCTTTGCCCAGCGTTTGATGAACCCCAGTTGACTTCTGGCTTTTCTAACAGTTAGAGATATATGTTGAATAAAATTCAGTTTTGGATCTACTAAAATTCCAAGATCTGTGAAAGTGCAAACATTTTCCAGCTCATAACCACCCAAAAAATATTTAACGTTGAAATGGCTCCTCCGAAAAAAATACATATACTTGCATTTTTTTAGATTCAATGTCATTAAATTCATTTCAACCAAGAGTACAAGGAGTTTAAATCTGCTTGAAGAAACTTATGATCATCAAAGATATTGTAGGTAAACAATATTTTTACGTCATCAGCATACATAAGAATGAATGAGTTTTTGATAACTGCAGGTAAGTCATTGATAAATAGTGAAAATAATAGGGGTCCCAGATGACTTCCCTGGGGAACACCAGATGTCACGGGGATCGGTTTAGATATAGTACTTTTGAATAAAACATTTTGTTTCCTATTAGTAAGGTATGAACTAATCCAATTTAAACAGCCACGTGTGAATCCCATATAATGCAGTTTACTCAATAGGAGTTTGTGGTTAACTTTATCAAATGCTTTACTGAAATCTGTGTAGACTACATCAGTTTGTTTTTTATTGACAAAACCACGATTTACCAAAGTTGTAAATTGTATGAAGTTGGTTATAGTTGAGCAGCCTTTACGAAAACCATGTTGACTAGAACATAATGTTGATGACACCTGGTGACACAAGCTACTTGTAATTAATTTTTCAAAGAGTTTCGGTATAATACTCAGCTTAGCGATTCCTCTGTAATTTTTAATGTCGGTTTTGGTACCAGATTTAAACAACGGAATAATATAAGAATTCTTCCACATTTCAGGGAATTTTCCAACTTTATTGAAAGGTTGTACAATAATGTAAGAGGAAACACTAAGGCATCAGCACACTTAATTAGAACACAGCTAGGAACATTATCAGGTTCACTCTTGTAAGAGAATTTCAGTTTTTTCAATCCATTAAGAACAGAAATTTCGTTCAGAAATGGAATTAAAATAGATTGACTTCCAGGACAAAAATTTGATTGCAACCCAGTAGTAATAGTTTGATCAACAGAATAAGTATGTGAAAAGAAATCCGCAAACAAGTTACTAATTTCAGCCTCGTTATCTGATTCTTTTTCATTTAATTTCATAGTGGGCGAAAAGGAAACTGATTTTCTTTTTAAGTTCACGAAATTGTAGAAAGACCTTGGATTTTTCTTCAAGTTGTTTTTAATTTTTTGTAAGTAACATTTATAACATTTAAGATTTAACTTGTTGTAGTGGGCACGGGCAACAGAGTATTTTGCAAAATCTGAGGATGATCCTGATTTTTTGTATTTTTTATAATATTTGTCTTTGCTATTTTTAAGTTTGGAAAGAAACTTTGAATTCCATGGAGGTCCAGATACTTGAGAAGCGACTTGTTTAGGAACACATTGGGTCAAGATCCAATAAATCCTATCGTAGAATTTTATGGTTATGTGATCACTAACATTGGGATTGTGTTCTAAGTTCGAAGCTACGAGTAAATTGTGCCAGTCTGTATTGTGTAGAAGTTCGATTATTTTGTTATAATTTGCCCTTTTAAAACATAAACTCTTGACTTTTGAGTTGTACGCAGAACGAGATATATAAACAGATGGAAAACATGTAAATATTAAGATTGTGGGACGATAACAGTCCTCCGGTAAGGTTAAAGGAACAAATCTAAAAGCTTATGGTTATCATTAATATCATTAAATCTAAAAGCTTATGGTTATCATTATATATGCCATTTATCTGATAAAGATTCATATCCAATAAGCAATCAATAAACTCGTTATATTTCAGACTAAAAGTAGAATTATGTGGTGTAAAGCAGCCATTATCAGCCGAAAAATCCCAAAAAATCGTTGGCATATTGAAGTCACCAACTGGGATGATGCTATCATTATGATGAGACATGTGCACAACAGTTGAAATAGCATCCGAATGCTTTCTATAAATTATTTCAGGAGAATTTGGGGGAATATACGAACAGGTTATGACAATTTTTTTATGATTTATTTTTACCAAAACACCCATAAACTCAATATCCAGTGAAGAAGTAAACGATAACTTTTCAGAAGAAAGCATGCTTGACACTGCAATTAATACACCTCCTCCTTTCATGTTATTGCCACGATCACGTCTATATATTAAGTAACTTGCACCCATTATTTCTGTGTCCAATACATTATTATTAAGCCAAGTTTCAGTGAAAGCGATAACTTGAAAATCAAACGCATAACTTTGATTAAACAAAGATGATAACTTTGTATTAATGCCAAGAACATTTTGATATAAAAGAGTAAAATTTTCAGTATAACCATTTAGTTTTTTGAAGTAGATTTTACAGATGACGGCAATCGAACAGCATTCTTTTCTCTTGTTTTAAACATAAACTCACGAACGTATATACCATCAGGCCAAAATCCAGGAGAAATAATATTGTTAAATAACTCATCCGGTACTGTAATCTTAAAAGATGCAACTATTCTTGGTTCTGTGTAGGAAAATTTATACACTGATACACCTAAGTTGGTACCACAATTCAAATTTATGTACGATTGTAGTTCTTCGACAGTAGTATCTGGCGCTAGTCGAGACACGAAAATTGTTTTATTTGGCGGTATAACTCTAAGTGTATTGGGACGATTCACAATAGAGTTAACGTTACTTCACGATGCTAAAGTTTGAGCATTACTAGTACACTCATCTGGCAAATTATTTATTACTGCAGCACTAACTCTAGGGCTACTGCAGTGCTCAAAACGTTATTTGATGAAACATGATTTGCTGGAGAATTCATGTCACTGCTCGCAGAATTAGAACCAGATGCTACAGGTAAATCCCATGGAGAGGCACGGTTCTTGGATGTTTGCGTGGAATTATTTTCCATTGGCACAGAGATTACAGGAGTCTCTAGGGCTACTGCAGTGCTTAAAACGTTATTTGATGAAACATGATTTGCTGGAGAATTCATGTCACTGCTCGTAGAATTAGAACCAGATGCTACAGGTAAATCACATGGAGAGGCACGGTTCTTGGATGTTTGCGTGGAATTATTTTCCATTGGCACAGAGATTACAGGAGTCTCTAGGGCTACTGCAGTGCTTAAAACGTTATTTGATGAAACATGATTTGCTGGAGAATTCATGTCACTGCTCGTAGAATTAGAACCAGATGCTACAGGTAAATCACATGGAGAGGCACGGTTCTTGGATGTTTGCGTGGAATTATTTTCCATTGGCACAGAGATTAGATCTTTATTTTTATTTTTATTAGCTTTCCTAGCAGATTTCCTAAGCTTAGGAGAAGGTTGGATGGGTGATTTTAAGTTTTCAAGTGGTTTATAATCATCAAAAAGTTTGCCATATGTAGAAATACGGTCTGAAAGCTTGCTTACTTTATTCTGTATTTCGTTAAAGTAAGTTTTAGTACCTTGAAAAAATCTGTAGAAACTAACATCAATCTTTTTACATCTATTGCAGCACCAACGTATAGAATAATATTTTGAGATAGCATCAGCTACAATCCCTGAAAGTCCACTACATTTAAAGTGACACAAATCGTGGCACAGCCAACAGCATATCATATTTTCATAATCGGTATCAAGAGTACATCCATTATTTAGACAAGACATCATATGGGTTTTTTGTAAAATAGCAGTAGGGTAAAAGAGCAATTTAAAATGTTCGCTGGGTTTCCAAAATCAACTCACCAACAGATGGCGACACAGAAATAAATCAGTTAACGAATGATAATAAATGTATCAAATATTCAGCATAGCCAGCTGATCGCACAGATGGAATAATTTGTGACTATCAGAAGCATTTTAGTAGAGATGTAAGTATGTATGTCCAAACATACATATATGATTTTCGATATTTAGATATATGTGTCTGCGTATACTTAGCACCAATTCTGAAGTAATATTGAATCAGGCTTACAAATAACAATTTAATTCAGCACCCAATTACACAATTCCTTCAGAAACAATTCAAACAGCAAAACACAGCAGAGATAAAAATTTTACAATGAAGTAATTAATAACTTTTGGAAAACTTTTCACGGAGCGACAGTAAACACGTCTTGACGTATATCCAGAGCTTTATATGAAATAAAAAAATTTTTAAGATTCTAGCCCTTCTGTTTAAGGACATATCAAATGTTGCCTATAGGTAACATTGGGCAATTATAGATAGACTTTGATCTTATGTGAAAATTAGTTAGAACGTGGAAAACCTGTATGACACATCCTACATCGTCCTTTGGATCCCCATTCAACCCAATGGTTCATTTGATCAAATCTTTTGCTATTTACGGGCTCTGCCGTATAAGATCTTTTTTCGGACCCTACGCTACTGGATAGTAATAAACATGATAAGATTGGTGATGATGGAGAAAATGGTGTGGATGGTCCAGATGGCGAGGGCGAGTCGAGTAGTGCAGAGATTGCGAATGTGTTTGGACGACCTCTTCTTCAAGGAATGTGGATAACATTAGTGGAGCTCATTAGTTCATTCGAAATACTTAGCTGAAAGTTAAGTAGAGACATGTACTTCTTCTCTCTTCACAAGGCCCTTCTTTACAAAAGCCAACCGTTGCCTACTGACGAATTAATCGCCCAATAAACAATACGCGCGTACCATTTATTGGAACGATGATTTATTTTATATAGCTCCAGCAACATGTCAGCGAGGTGAACTCCTCCCACGTGCTTATTATAAAATTAACTATAGCCGGACGGAGAAATTCAATATAGGTTTTCGTTTTTTGACACCATCGACAACATGTACTCATCGGATTTTCTCCTATGTAATTTGACATCAATTAGACAATCTTATAGTCAAACCACTGACAAACGATTAAATTGTGTTGGCTTTCGTATTTGAAGTCACTTGACTCCCGCCCACTTTTCTGATTTTAGCTCACAATTTTTTATTGTGTTTGCCCTTATTGTACCGACAGCTAATATACCCCTTTGTTTCAATGCAACTAAAAAGCTAACAGAGGTAAAAAAATTGTAAAAAAAAAAATTTAAATTTTCATTATCTGGAATGTTTTTTGATAAAAGGATTCGTTTATTTGCATCAAATTAAAACACAAACAAATTAATTTTAGAAATATAATGCAGCAACACTTTATTTATAACTTTATTAACACGAGAATTTGTACTACTAAACACTTAGCGATGTTTACACGCCTATATTTGAAATCACACTCTTTTTGCTGAGCTCTGGCAGCGTCTTCGTATAGCAAAGTGATATCGTCTGGTAACTTCGCGAAGCTTCTGGGCATGGTTGTTGTTGGTTGTACTTTACTTAACATGTAGCTATATACATGTGTTTGTATACATGACAATGCTGACTTGTGTGTTTTGATAATGGTAACTATGTGTGGTTGTATGTATGAGTGTTTTGTTTCTTCTTCTGCTATGTGTATATGGCTGTGTATACTTGTGAACTTGTTTAGCAAGATCATTAAGAATAACATCTCTTAGCATTTATGTTGCTAGGTTTTTCATTGTTGTTATTTACACTTATTATTGGCACAGCCTCGAATGATCTTGTATATTCCGGAGTATTCCATTTCCGTTAATTTAAAAATTATCTATATTGTGTTGACCAGGGTTGTAACATTTTGCCACATTGTCGTTTTATTTAAATCTATTTCTAATCTTTGTAACACAGCCGCCCACTTAAGCCTGTTCTACCCGAATAGGCATACAATCACCCCTTCCATAGTGCGCCAGTCGTTCAAAATGTACTATCTTCATTTTTGACCTTGGGCTATTATACTTTTGTATCCGGTATACAACGTCATTCACTCGTTTAATCACTTTATACGGGCCATCCCAGTGAGTTTGTAATGTTGGGGACAATTATTTCTCCTGTTATAGGTTATAAAGTAAAACCATTGTCCTTCCATAAATCCCTCCGAATTTGCTGCGCGGTCATACCTAGCCTTCATCTTGTCACTGACCATCTTGATTCTATTACGCACGAAGTCATGCAGTTCGTTTAAGTCCTCCTTCTCTTGGGACGTAATAGCTCCTTCTTCTACAGTTGGCTTAACACCAAGTTCCAAATCACCAGGTAGTTTTAATTCCGTTCCGAAGATAATTTTGGGTGGCGCTCTCTATGTTGAGTCGTGTACAGCTGACCTATATGCCATCAAAAATTTGGGAATGTGCTCGTCCCAATCCCTCTGATGGTTGCGTACTACTTTTCGTAGGTACTCTTCTAAGGTGCGATTGAACCTTTCTACCATGCCATCAGGCTGTGGATGCAACGGCGTCGTTCTAGTTTTCTTTATCCCATATAACTCGCACATTTCCCTGAATATGACAGACTCGAAATTCCTTCCTTGGTCGCAATGTAATTCTATTGGGACACCATAGCGACATACCCAATTGTTGACGAATGCATTTACAATTGTCTTTGCTTCCTGGTTAGGTATAGCATATACCTCTGGCCATTTACTGAAATAGTCCATTACTACAAGTACATAACGATTTCCGGCTTCAGTGACGGGAAAGGGACCTGCTACATCCATTGCGATCCGCTCGAATGGTGCTCCTGAGTTGTATTCTTGCAGCTGTCCCCGGCTTCTTCTTACTGGGCCTTTGGCTGCTATGCACTGTGGGCAGTTTGCTATCCAGTCGGCTACGGCTTGTTGACATCCAACCCAAGAAAAACGCTGCTTCAGTTTCTCAAGTGTTTTTGTTACTGCAAGAGGACCGCCACTAGGCACAACTATTAAGTTCGAAGTTGTCTTGCCATCTATACTTTCCCATACGCGGTATAAACACCCTTTTATTACCTCTAGGCTGTTCCACTGAGCCCAATAAGATTTGGCGAGTGGGCTTTCAGCCGAAATTTCATTCTGGGATGGTGGTCTGTCTTCTTCTTTGGCCGCTATAATTTTCCTTAGTATGCTATCGTCCCTCTGTGCCGCTGACTAGTCTTCATCAGGACCGATGTGCATTAGTCGAACATCAACAAGGCCTTCCTTTTGCTCGGTTCTAACACAATGTTTACACTCTAAACAGCAGGGTCTTCTCGTAAGAGCATCCGCATTATTATGCTTTGTACCCCTTCTCTGCTCCATGCTGAAGTTTAACGGGGACTCTTGTGATGTTGTTTGGTTCACCCATTTGCTGTTTCTTGATGGCAATACAGATCTACCTCTCCTCCTTGATGCTTTGGAGCTGCACAGAAAATAACCAATCTTTCCGCAGTTAAAGCACTTAGGCCTTTCTTTGGTAGCACTTTCTGCCAGCAGTTATCGCATTGCCTCCTTAAAGCTAGCAACTAGGTTGTTATCCTCCTCAGACAAAACATCCACATTTCGCACTTTACATATCTGTGGCTTGAAAACCATCCTTACAGTCTCTTGAGCCAGCGCAAATGAAACAGCTTCAGCGAAAGTGGATTTCTGCGTAGCGTACACCGCCAGTTTAACCTCAGAGTCGCGAATGCCTGAGTTTTAAAGTGGTCCAGGAACGGGTGACTCTCACCTGGATATGTGAGCTGCACTAAACGCTCGATTTCCATTGCGAAATCTTGTAGAGATTCGTTAGGCTTCTGAACTCTACATCGCAATTCCATTCTGTATAAATCGCGCTTGTGCTCACCACCATACTTGCACTGCAATGCTGCCATTATTTCATTATAGTTGTTTCTGCTGCTTACTGGCACAGTCTCAAGTACCTCTGCGGCTGTACCTTTTAAGGACAAAATCAACTCTATGGCCTTTTCTTCAGCATCCCATCCATTTCTGCTAGCAACCATCTCGAACTGGAATTTGAAGATGCCTAATGGTACACTGCCGTCGAAGCATGACGCTTTTATCCGCGCAGAAACCTCCGCAACTGCTCGTACTGGCCCGCCACTACACTCCAGGTTATGCACTTTGTCCTCTAGAGCATGCAATTTCTCTTCGAACTCCTTTGCCACCGCTTTCTAGATATTGGACTCTATCCGCCATCTCTGAGAATTTATTCTCAATAGAGCCCACCCTCCTGTTAATGGCTTCAGAAACCTCTACCAGGGTCTCGTTCATGGCTTTACTTGACTCCTGTGTTTCGGCTACAAGCTTTCCCTGCATCTGCATCTGCTGTTCTGTTTTATTTCTGTTATTTCGGCCACAAGCTTGTCACTACTGATCCTTGATGCCTCCTGCATCTGCTGAGAGTTTTGTTTTATTTCACTTATTTCGGCTACAAGCTTTTCCTGCATCTGCTGAGAGTTCTGTTTCATTTCAGTTATTTCGGCTACAAGCTTGTCACTGCTGATCCTTGATGCCTCCTGCATCTGCTGAGAGTTTTGTTTTATTTCACTTATTTCGGCTACAAGCTTTTCCTGCGTCTGCTGAGAGTTCCGTTTTATTTCAATTATTTCGGCCACAAGCTTGTCACTGCTGATCCTTGATGCCTCCTGCATCTGCTGAGAGCTTTGTTTTATTTCACTTATTTCGGCTACAAGCTTGTCACTGCTGATCCTTGATACCTCCAGCATCTGCTGAGAGTTTTGTTTTATTTCACTTATTTCGGCTACAAGCTTTTTCTACATCTACTGAGAGTTCTGTTTTATTTGGATCATCATAGCAGCGAACATTGAATTATGCTGGTCGTGGCAGGAGGGCATACCTGAACTTCGTCTTTGTCCTCAAACTCGTATGTCCCGATGTCCATGCCGCGATTCTTAAACTCATCTATCAGCCTCTTCTGAAGTTCAGACTTGTTACCTACAGTTGGCAATTCCAGCTTACTGAGCTCCTTTTTCAGCTGTTCAACTTTTAGCTCATAAAATTTCATGATTATTTATTTTAATTTTTTTTTTAATGTCCTTTTTTTTCTTTAAATTGCAATCTCGTTTTAATTATTTTTCCAATCCCACTTCTGACACCAATTTTTACGTTTTTAGACCTTTTCGTAAAAACCGTTTTTTTACTTATCTTTCAAGAAATCGTTTAATTGCATCAAATTAAAACACAGACAAATTAATTTTAGAAATATAATGCTGCAACACTTTATTTATTACTTTATTAACACGAGTATTTGTACTACTAAACGCTTAGCGATTTTAACACGCCTATATTTGAAATCACACTCTTTTTGCTGAGCTCTGGCAGCGTCGTTATATAGCAAAGTGACGTCGTCTGGTAACTTCGCGAAGCTTCTGGGTATGGTTGTTTTTAGTTGTACTTTACTTAACATGTAGCTATATACGTGTGTTTATATACATGACAATGCTGATTTGTGTGTTTTGCTTATGGTAACTATGTGTGGTTGTATGTATGAGTGTTCTGTGTGTTTTGCCTATGGTAACTATGGTTGGTTGTATGTATGAGTGTTCTGTGTGTTGTGTAGTTTTGTTTCTTCTTCTGCTATGTGTATATGGCTGTGTATACTTGTGAACCTGTTTAGCTTTATTAAAAGCGAATACTTGCGTACAAGATCATTAAGAATAACATCTCTTAGCATGTATATTCCTACGTTTTTCGTTGTTGTTATTTACACTTATTATTGGCACAGCCTCGAATGATCTTGTATGTTCCGGAGTATTCCATTTCCGTTAATTTGAATATTATCTATATTGTGTTGACCAGGGTTGTAACATTTTTACAACTAGAGATTAATTGGCAGTGCTGGCAAGTACATATAGCCACATTGTCGTTTTATTCTAAACTTTGTAAAAAAATATATATATATATATATATATATATATATATATATTTATATATATATATATATATATATATATATATATTTATATATATATATATATACATATATATATATATATATATATATATATATATACCTGTTTCTTTTATTTTAACTATTTTATACATTACCTGTGGTATTACATTAAATTTTTGCTTTAATTTGGGCAGTAAGGGGCGTAATTTATGCATATCATAATTTGCATGCCCTCTTTGGGGTTGTCTGCTATTGTCATTAATGTGGAAGTATTGCTTAATTTTCGCAAATCGATACCTACACAATGCATTTGCTATAGCTGCAAATCTGAAATTTTCTGCCCATACTATTTTTATTTGCGGTATTTTCACTACACCCAAGTACAGCAATACACCGATAAACCTCTTTATTTCAAAAGATTCACACTATAATTCGAATGCATCTTTTTGCATTGCATACAGGTTAGTGTTATCGCAAATTTATTTAATAATTTTGTCAACGAAAAATTGGTGGAAATACGCTATCGGTTCCTTCAACTCCTTACATTTCATTGCGCCTTTCCACATGGTATCGTACTCGTTTAATGGCATACTTTTCCATCTCAACCGAGTCAAATCACCTTTTCCCAATATTTCCTCCACTCTTTCTGCATTTTCCACACCGTTCTCAAATTCATTGCCATCGTGAACAATCCTTTCAATCAAACCAACCTGCAACTCTTTTCCGTCCAGGCTTTGTATTGTCTCCTATATCACATTCACCAAAAATTCCTGATTTTCTATATCTTCATCTGTGCCTTCGTCAGCAGAATCATCCCAAACAAAATTGAAAATTTTTTCAATTTCTAGACTATTCAAACCTCTTGAATTCATTTCTAAGGAACAAAATATTTTTATGTAATATATGCATTATATGGACCAAAGGATTAAAAAAGTTTACACTGTTATTGACGGTCACATTTTTCCACAACGTGACGTAATCAAACGACGAATAATTCATATGCCTTCCTATACCTTTTTAGTTTTGTCGGTTTTTCCTCTTCTACGATATTCTTCCCCAGCTATAATTCATTTTGCATTCTCTCTTTACTTCAAATCAATATGCCGAAAATATATATGCACGCACGTCTAAGTCTTATACTGCAGAGCAGGTATTTCCTGAAAAATATCACACTTTTCCTTGTAGAATTTGTAATCGTTCTCATCCTTCAAGGACTTGCAGAGAATTTTCGGTGATAAACATAAGCGATTCTCTGCGTATAGTCCAGGAGAAGAAATATTGATGCACGGGCGTCTAAGTCTAATACCGCAGAGCATTTATTTCCTAAAAAATATTATACTTTCCTTGTAGAATTTGGAATCGTCCTCATCCTTCAAGAACTTGCAGAGGATTTTCGGTGAAGAGCATTAGCGATCCTCTGCGTATAGTCCAGGAAAAGAAATATTGATCTACATGCAGAGCATGTATTTCCTGAAAAATTTCACAATTTTCCTTGTAGAACTTGTAATCGTCCTCATCCTTCAAGGACTTGCAGATAATTTTCGGTGATGAAGCGATTTGTTCTAACTGTCTTGCTCACGGTACAAGTTTCTCCACTACTATAGTTCTTTGTATACCAGCACGTAAAGATCGCATCCGAAACGTCACATGCTCGGCACCTGCTTAAATAAGGATCATCTGTAAGCCGAGTGTATAACAAATTTGTCGACAAGTTAGAGTTACCTGCATTCACTTTACATGATAATAACGTTTTTCCTTTAACACTACGTTCGAGGTACCCCGTAATTTTTTATTGTTCTCACGTTGAAATCAATAACAGAAGAACGGCAGTTAGTAAAGCTTATGATCATATTCTATACATTTTAGCATAAAAAGTTTTTAACTACCGCCACAATATGAAAGTAGTATTTAAGTATAGGAAATTTTTGATTTTGTTTTAAGTTGTTATCTCTTGTATTCTGCAATGCAGAATTGGGAAGACCTTTTAGCCAAAATAATTTTGTTAACAGTGGTATTAGAAAGAATCTGCATCTAATCACGATTAATGACATTGCATCAATAAAGCGAACCTCGCAATAGGTAAATCAATACTAAAAAGTTTTGGATATACAATATCATAACTAAACTGTCCACTGATTTGTTAAACTCTAATTTTATCGTAAGAATTTATTGTTATTACCATAATCAATTACTTTCTAAAAACCTCTTTAATTTCGAGTAGTAAATATTTCACATTTAGTGATTTTTATAGAGTTGTACAAAACAGCTCTTTTGGGTGAGCGCTCTTATTAGCTCCGCTCACTTTACTGAATTATTTCATTCAGTTCATTCAGTTGTTTCAGATCATTCAGTAGCTCAGTTGTTTCAGTACTTCAGTTTATTCAGTAACTCAGTTGTTTCACTAGCTCAGTTCATTCAATAGCTCAGTTGTTTCAGTAGCTGGCAACTCTATAAATAAAGAGCACTACATCCCTGTATGCATTAGCACATGTGTGTGAATTAATTCATTTTGTTCGTATGGATTTTGACATACAAACTGAAACATCACTGAAAAGAGCTACTGAAAGAGACAGTTCTAATGAATCAACTGAAACAACTGAGCTAAAAACGCTCAATTGAATGAAAGATTCACCTCGCTCAATTGACTGAATGATTCAATTGAATTAATTCATTCAGGAGCCGTACAGCTCTAGATTTTTATAGATTTAGATTGAAACTGGCAGGAAAATGTTGCCATAACTCAGAGCTGTTTTCAAAATAGTGGCAAAAATTTGATATATAACAAAAGCTACAATGCTAGCGATTGTTATCTGATTTTTCTGTTAAAATAGTTGCTACGCAAATAACGCATATGTATGTACGTATTAATTTTGTTGTTCTGTTCTACAGCACCTGGAGAAAATTTATATATATATATATATATATATATATATATATACATATATATATATATATATATATATATATATATATTTATATGTATAATATATATTATATATATATATATATATATATATATATATATATATTATATATTTATGTATAAAGTGGATCTTAACACTTTACAATACGTCGGAAACCTGCATCTTCTACAATACTAAATGGTTGTATGTCGGTGGCGATCAGAGTCATTAAAGCAGTATCAAGTTTTTGTTTGCGTTCGCTGGTATCTTCGTGGGTTTCCAATTTTTAGAAAAAAGAGATTATTGCATTTGAGATTGTCAAATAAGTTTGAGGTGTTACCACTAGTTTGGTGAATTTTCTCGCAAAGCACACATTTAGCATATTTTTTATCATGTGTTTTTTGAAAATATTTCCAAACCTTTGAGTTACCATGTCGTGCTTTTTTCAATGGAAGAAGCTCTGTATCACTTTCGATATCTTCATCAGCAACTTCGTTGCTGTTTTCTGTAGGGGAAATACATACATACATACATATGTTTGTACTATCTTTGTAATAGAAAATCATTTTACTTACTTTTTAGATTTTGCGGATATTTTTCCATTAGTTGCAGAACCGTTTTCTTTTGAAAATATTATCCCTATTTAAAAGAAGAATATGGATATAGTATTAAGAAATATTTATTATATATTATAAATCGCAAATTACATCAAATTGCAGCGTCACCTGTGTTTTGTAAACATAAATCTTAGCCGAGTAACTAAAAGCGATAACTTAGCCGTCGTTTCTAATGAAAAGCCTTCGCCGTGTTTTACGATTTCAATCTCAATTTAGTGATACTTTCTTAAACGATACTATCGCATATCGAAAAAGAAACATCGATGGTTTAATGAAAACAAAACTATCAATAGTTTGCCAGCTCTAATTGTGTGTTCAGATGATTGTAAGAAAACCTTACAATTTCATTGGCATACAATTGAAAGGCCATAAATTTATCTGCCAACAAAAATTGTGTGTTCAAACGATTGTCAGACTGTTGTATGGAAAGAATTGCCAGATGCGTTGTTTAACATTACACATCTCTTATTTGTTTATATACATATATTAATAGAATTGCCAGTATAAATATTTTTCTGACAATGGTGTCATTGGCAGACATATAGTTTTAGCACATCTGACAATAAAATATGAACTTCCAGTGGCTGACAATGGCAAAGAAGAGTGTTCACACTGTTGTCAGATGTCTAACAATATTTTTCTTTAAATGTACTGACAATGTTTTTTCTGACAACGTTGCAAGACAAAAATTGTAAGTTCAGATGGTTGTCAGACATTTTCTGCAAATTTTTCTTACAATATTGTAAGATCTGCCAATCGTGTGTACATAGCTTAAGACTTCGTAGTTAATAAACAAAACCATTTATAGATCACACTCAGTACTCCTATCTTTTTCATCTTCTATATTACCAGTTCATATATGGAAATAAATAAGGTATTATTCAAATCACAAAATAATAGCTTGAAAAAATATTACGGATATAGGCCCTAATTTTGTAAATGTATATGTATATAGAAAAAAATTTTCAAATATATTTACTCTCTTTGCTGCCTTTTAGTCATTTTAATTTGATTTTTTATGGAAATTTAAAAAATTTTAATACACAAAGCAAAATATTGTTTACAACTAACATGAAAACGTTACTAAATGGCGAAGGAATAACCGAATTCACAATATATTTATTTTATTGGAAATTAACATATACAAATTAATATATTTTACTAATTTTATTTTATGTTAATTTTTATTTATGGTAATCATAGTAGCAAAACAGGTAAAAATCACTTGACTAGAAAGAAGTTTATAGCAAAATCTCTAATTTTTCTAGAAGTATTTAATTAAAAGATTCCCAAATATCTAATAATCATAACGGGAAAAGCAGGACAACCGAAGTTTATTGTAAACTTTTTTTTTGTTTTCATTAAGTATTGTTCATAAAAAATATATTTGCTTTATACACACAGAATTCAATTTATAAAATGAAACTTTTTGAATAAGGCCGTTACAATAAAGAATATCTTATACCACAATATTATGAATTTCTAACGTAAACATTCAATTGTTTGGTATGTCAATAATATTATTAGTAATGGATGATTAAAATAACAAGACTCTTATGGCGGTTTTTTCCTTAGAAAACATGTAATATGTCTCGAATTCTTATCAGATCTCAATATTTTGATGTCATAGGAATCTTTCCTGATTAATTCTGAAAGCCCATCAATATGTCTTTAAGTATGAGTGTGTGTAAGTATGTAACTCGCTTATAACCTTTGATCGGGTTGGCCTAATCGAGAGAAACTGATAATGTTCTTAAGAGTTCTACTAAACATAGATTTTCTGTGAGTTGGAACATATTTGAACCAGCTCTATACATTAAAAAACTGCTTAAATTGTCACAAATCGGGTCAAAACCAATGAATCCGTTCGTGAGATATCATCAACGAAAAAAGTGATTGAAAAAGTTCGGTATTGCATATGTACTCACTTTGTGCTATCGGTTCTTAGAAGTTTTCGAAAACTACATCAATTACCACTTATCACATTTGGATCTGTTGATTTATAGCAGTTTGAAAATAAAAGCATAGAACAGCACAACAAATCACTTTACGATAACTTTGAGGAAAAAACTAACGGAATGTTGCTGGGATAAGGGCCATCCAATTTTAATAATTTGTTTAAGTACTGCAATTTTTAAGACAAACATTAATTTTCGTGAAGAATATTTTTAGTTTTGACTGAAATGTACATCGCTCTAAATTCTTTGGAGATCAATGTAGATTATCAGTCTTGAGATTCTAAATCAAGACCATGTAACTAGTTTCGACTGCTGGTGAATCTTAAAAATTAAAAAAGCTTAACAAATGAAATATATAGCGTATCTATTATATATTTATATATATAAAGCGTATCTATTTCTATTTTCGGAATAAAATGTAACGAAAATGAAAAGCATTTTAGCATCTCCACATAAAATGAATACCAATTATGGTTAGATATAACCATATATGGCTTCCCTGATTTCCAACTGATCACTTGACTAATGAAACGAGAAATTTTTCACTTCAAACATATCGATTTTAACTTACTTTTCTCTTACAACCTGAAGATTCCCGGAACAAAAAAAATCGATGTATAAAAAAAGTTGCATTATTACGAGAATATAATAATCACTGTAACATTAACTACAAAATGTCTGTATCAAATGTTATTAGAAGACTATATTATTTTAATTCATTAAGCATATTTATTGTTATGAAACGTTGTTTTTCATACTTTTTGTCTTCTTTATCGTTATAAACAAAGGTTTTTCAATAAATTCCTTTTAAGCTCATTCCATTAATTCACATTAACAATTAAACTCATTGCATCGTATGCAAACCACAGTACAAATAATATTGACAATGTTTGCCTTTTGATTGCTAATTATCAATTGATTATATATAATAAAATTTACATATTTTACCCAATTGCTTTTACACATTTTAAACTTCCGCTGCCCCCTTTAGAGTTAAAAATATTCACACGTACGAAGTGAAACCATGTCGAACTAATCTTCCAACAAAACACAACGGACACAAGTAGAAAATTTGAATAAATACACTTGTAAGTAAAACGAACTTATTAACAACAATTGCAAATATTAATTATTAAAATCCGTCACCCAATCTGCGACATTTGCCATCAGTGTTGACAGCAATTGGGAAATGCAATATATATATATATATAAATATATATATATATATATATATATATATATATAAATATATATATATATATATATATATATATATATATATATATATATATATACTCCTATATATATATATATATATATATATATATATATATATACATGTATATATATATATATATATATATATATATATATATAAATATATAGGGTTATCCATTTTACGGTTTCAAAAGTAAACGTAAATAAAGCACATATGAAATATTTGTTTTCATGATATTTCTGTTTTATTATAAAGTTTGGACGTTGACATTATGTGTGAAACACTACATCATTTAAATGACCACCACGCGAAGTGTTGCAAGCTTTGATTGTATATATTGATATAAATTTGTTTTGAGGTAAATTTCGACCACTTTTTGACACATATTGGGCGGTATCTCAGCCATAACTTAAAGAATGTTGGTTTTTAAATGCTCAAGAGTTAAAGGTTTATCTGCATAAACACTTTCTTTTGCGTAGCCCCACAAAAAAAAGTCCAATGGTGTCAAATCGCATGATCTTGGTAGCCAGCTGATATCGCCACGACGAGAAATTACGCGGCCAGGAAATGTCTCTTGCAATAAGGCCATATTCGCTCCAGTTGTGTGGTATGTGGCACCGTGTTGTTGAAACCACATATTCTCCAAGTCCTATTCTTCAATAGCAGGCAAAAAAAAAGTCTGTTATGATATGACCATAACGCTACGAATTCACGGTGACAGTCGTTCCATCGCCGTTTTCGAAGAAGTAAGATCTAATCACAAGCGACATTTGCCATCAGTGTTGCCAGCAATTGGGAAATGCAATTATTTTATTTATGTGTTCAATGTATGAAACAATATATATGGCAAAAAAAAATTTAAATAAAAAAAAAAAAAAATATATATATATATATATATATATATATATATATATACATATATATATATATATATATATATATATATATACATATATATATATATATATATATATATATATATATACATATTAAAAGTATTAATTTACTTATACTATGAGAAATTATAACTCCCAATTCGTGGAAGTAATCAATACAAAAACAATCTTAAGAGTCAATTATACAACGAAGAGAAACCGTCACAAGTGAAAGTTTCCTAAATTAAAATAATTAGCGAGTACATTTTAAAATGTTAAAAAAAATCAAAAAGTTTCTTCTTGACAGGAACGTACAGCTCGAACAACAAGTTAGTGTTTGTAAACACATTGACAAATTCTATACATAAATATTTTACGATACTCTAAGGGATTTGACATAAGATATCATCTGAAAAATTCGCATCGGGCATTGAGAAATATTGATTTTAAAGATATTAACAATATATATGGCAAGAAAAAAAATAAAACAAATATATATATGTATATCTGTATATATATATATATATATATATATATATATAGATATATATATATATATATATATATATATATGTATATATATATATATATATATATATATATATATATTTATTTATTTATTAATAGTATTAATTTACTTATACTATGAGATATTATAACTCACAATTCGTGGAGGTAATCAATACAAAAACAATCTTAAGAGTCAATTATACAGCGAAGAGAACCCGTCACAAGTAAAAGTTTCCTAAATTGAAATAATTAGCGACTACATTTTAAAAAGTTAAAAAAAAATTAAAACGTAAGTAAAAAAAAAAAATTAATACATAAATACGATATCTAAGGGATTTGACATAAGATATCATCTGAAAAATTCGCATCGGGCATTGAGATATATTGATTTTAAAGATATTAACAACTGAGCGAAATTTTATATAATTATCAAAAGCATGACTCAGAACATTCTTAATTTTCTTCTAATGGATTTGAAATTAATACCAAGAAACAATTTTACCTGAAACATGGAGTTAAAGAAATTCAATGCAAGCGAAATATTCTAATGTTGACATATAAATATATTATAAATTTTTTTTCGATTCCCAAGAAAACGGTGAATTGTATTAAGTTCCAACATTCCAGTTATCTTGGTCTGTAATTTAAGTACTGAACAATAACTTAATTCTAATCATAACTGTACCTATCCGTCTTATTTCTTAGGAAACATATTAATATTAATTAATAGAAAACCCCTAAGCCCTTTTTACTTATATCTAGTGATTTTGCAAAGTTTCAAAAAAACATATTTAAAATAAAAAATTGCTTTAAGTGTTCAAAATAAATATTGTTAAGACACTGCGCTCCAAAAATCTAAGCAGCACTGAAGGTCCTATCAATACTTATTATATATGGCAAAAAATTATAATTAAGTTTTGTCTTATGAAAAAACTTAGGCCATAAAATTTTACATTAAATATTATGCAATATATATTTAGATCATGGCATATGAAGAAAATCAAACGACAATATAGGGTTTTAGAATGTGCTAACATCAGTTTAGTATTAATGTAGTTCTCGTAGAATATTTTCTAATCAATTATTTAAATATAAAATTTTTAACACATTCAACTAATGCTCGCGATAAACGTGTATCAGTTTTCCTGTATCTAGGATAACCAAACGTATCCCTTTATTAAAGGGTGTTTCTTATATAGTGATACAAGTTTAAATCATAATAAAACATATTTTATATTTTTGATATCAGCAAATCAGTCTATATTGGATAGAAAATTTTATGAGATTAATGTTTATATATAATTTCGGCCATATGGACGCCACGGCTGGTGCGTACAAGGCGCAATCTGGAACACCAATTTTCACAAACAGTAACATTCTAACCATCATCGTTCTTGAAGACATATGGGCCAATGACTCCGCCAGCCCATAAAGAGCACCAAACAGTAATTTTCTGTAGATGTAGTGATGTTTCGACAAAAGTTTGTGGATTTTCATCACTCCAAATGGGACAATTCTGTTTATTTACATGCCCATTCAACCAAAAATGGGCTTCATCGGAAAATGAAATTTTGAATGGACGAAGTGCAAGATAAGTTTGACGAACAGAACCATTATTTTGTTTAACATTTCCACAATTTCCACGCGTTACTCTGATGTAAGTCTATCAATAATAATATATCAAAGCAAACTAAACAAAGAGCAGCTATCAGCTATTAAATGGGTGGTCAAATAAAGCAGTGATATCAACTCAAAATTGTATCACTCTATGAAAAACGCCCTATCGAAGTATAGCTTATTATATCCTTCTTTACTTATTATTACAAATAGTATCTTATTAAACTTATTATATCATATCCTACAGATCGTTATCAGTCTTCACATTCCATACTAAGAGCCATCTGAAAATAAATATTCGCAATTGATGCCAGAGGAAAGCAAAACATATATGTATATGTAATATGTACGTAAGCACAGTACAACAACTATAAACTTCGAACTATGCCAGCTACTTTATTACAGAAAATTATAGAGTTTTACGACACCTATATATATATATATATATATATATATATATATATATATATATATATATGTATATATATTTATTTATTTATATATATATATATATATATATATATATATATATGTATATATATATATATATATATATATATATATATATATATATGTATATATATATATATATATATATATATATATATAAATAAATATATTAAAATATATGTATATATACATATGTAAACATACATATAATAATATGAAATGTATTTGTTGAGTGGTTAAGCAATGTCTATATGTATTTCATTGGCACTTTTTACCAAATCGTCAGTATACTTCAACCACAGTTTTGAAAAGTTTCAAACTTCTCAACTTATTAAAAGACTTTCATAACCCATCTGAGAATTATGTTAATAAATTAACTATAAAAATTTACAAATGATTTCAAAAAATCATATATATATATATATATATATATGTATATATATACATACATATATTATATATATATATATATATATATATATATATATATATGTATATATATATATATATATATATATATGTATATATATATATATATATATATATTTTTTTTTTTTTATTTACATATTTATATATGTATATATGTATATATATATATATATATATATATATATATATATGTATATATATATATATGTATTTATATTATATATATCTATATAAATAAATATATATATATATATATATATTCTCTTATATATACATATATATATATATATATATATATATATATATATATATATACTCGTATATATACATATATATATATATATATATATATATATATATATATACGCCTATACATATATATATATATATATATATATATATATATATACATATATATATATATACTCCTATATATATGTATATATATATATATATATATATATATATATATATAAATATATATATATATATATATATATATATATATAGGGTTATCCATTTTACGGTTTCAAAAGTAAACGTAAATAAAGCACATATAAAATATTTGTTTTCATGATATTTCTGTTTTATTATAAAGTTTGAACGTTGACATTATGTGTGAAACACTGCATCATTTTATATATATATATATATATATATATATACTTTTATATATATATATATATATATATATATATATATATATAAATATATATATATATATATATATATATATATATATATGTATATATATATACTCATATATATATATATATATATATATATACATATATATATATATATATATATATATATATATGTATATATATTTATATATATATATATAT
Source organism: Linnaemya vulpina (assembly GCA_963675445.1). Lineage (NCBI taxonomy): Eukaryota > Metazoa > Arthropoda > Insecta > Diptera > Tachinidae > Linnaemya > Linnaemya vulpina. The sequence continues at coordinate 2,203,767 of OY776281.1, read as the reverse complement.
ATATATATATATATTTATATATATATATATATATATATATATATATATCTATATATATATATAAATATATATATATATATATATATATATATATATAAATATATAGGGTTATCCATTTTACGGTTTCAAAAGTAAACGTAAATAAAGCACATATAAAATATTTGTTTTCATGATATTTCTGTTTTATTATAAAGTTTGAACGTTGACATTATGTGTGAAACACTACATCATTTTAATGACTACCAAGCGAAGTGTTGCAAGCTTTGATTGTTTTGAGGTAATTTTCGACTACTTTTTGACACATATTGGGCGGTATCTCAGCCATAACTTGACGAATGTTGGTTTTTAAGTGCTCAAGAGTCAAAGGTTTATGTGCATAAACACGGTCTTTTGCGTAGCCCCACAAAAAAAAGTCCAATGGTGTCAAATCGCATGATCTTGGTGGACAGCTGATATCGCCACGACGTGAAATTACGCGGCCAGAAAATGTCTCTTGCAATAAAGCCATATTCGCTCGAGTTGTGTGGCATGTGGCACCGTATTGTTGAAACCACATATTCTCCAAGTCGTATTCTTTAATAGCAGGCAAAAAAGAAGTCGGTTATCATATGACCATAACGCTACGAATTGACGGTGACAGTCGTTCCATCATCGTTTTCGAAGAAGAAAGGTCTAATCACACTTTCGGACTAAAGAGCGCACCAAACAGTCACTTTTTCTGGATGTAATGGCCTCTCTTAAATTACTTGAGGATTCTCAAAACCGTCTACCGCCTGTCGTTCTAGCACCCATTCCACGTATCTACGACGTTGTGAATGGTCAGCTGGCTTCAGTTACTGTGTGAGCTGAACTTTATATGGATATAGGTGTAGATATAAAATTAAAATACGCCATAATGTGTCATAAGACAGTCCTAATTCCTGAGAACGACGAGGAATCGACACATTCGTGTCTTCGGCAACACTTTCACTTACAGCAGCGTTATTTTTAGCGGAACGAGCGAAACGATGATGCACAAGCCTTACAATATTTGTAACCGCTCCAGTCTCTTCAAATTCCTTCATTATTTCGCCAATTGCTCGCGTAGTTGGACGATTATGTAAACCAAAATCTCCTCTTAAAGCACGATATGTGGCTGTTGCAGAATCACCATTTTTGTAGTATGTTTTGCTAATTTTTATGCGTTGTGTGATAGTTAAGCGATCCATTTTCGTCAATGTCAGACTTTGAACTGAAAAGAAACAAAAGTGGTTTAACAACTTAGTTTGACAGATGTCGAATTCCAGTCCTATACTTTTGAAACTACGAAATGGATAACCCGGTATATATATATATATATATATATATATATATATATATATATGTATATATATATATATATATATATATATATATATATATATGTATATATATATATATATATATATATATATATATATATATATATAGATGTATAAATATATATATATATATATTTATATATATATATATATATATATATATATATATATACATATATATATATATAGATGTGTATATATATATATATATATATATATATATATATATATTCTGTGAGCGTCAAAATAAAGTAAACACCATAGAATCTTGTAAACAAAGTTTTATTAAATATGCTTAAAGAATAGAGATTAAAAAATTATGTTACATAATTGATTAATAACTAAAGCAAAAAAGAATTCATTAACAAAAAACTGAAAAACTAAAGAACTTAAAAGATTAATGCACTTTAAATAAAAATGTACCACATTTTTCGCATCAAAATAAAGTCAACAGATATATAAGAATTGTCTTAAGTTTAAACGTTTGCCTTGGTTAACCTTTGATATGAAGGGTTTTTTACGTGGTACTCTTCCATGTAAGCCATTTTGATGTAGAGATCTTCTGACGGTACTTGCACTTACTGGCTTTCGAAAATTTTTTGCAATATTTTAAGCTATTTTTACAGCACTGGAAGCTGGATTTGCCTTTACCTCTCTTACTGTAGCTCTTACTTCAGTTTCTGTTAAGCGCTTTGGCCGTCCTGCACCGGGTAAGTTTTCAAGAGTATTGTGTTTGGCAAACTTGTCTATGATTTTTTTTATTGTACAGTGACGCCCTCCAACGATTTCTCCTATTTCACGCAAGGATTTTATTTTTCTGTGTAAATCTAATATGATTCTACGAGTCTCAACTGAAGTTTGTCTTCCCATTGTGAGTTTTTCGCTAAAACACCTCTTTCAACAATAAACTTGAAACTTGCAACTACTTAAAAGGGTATTTCCCGTGTTATACTTTCAAAAAAAATTAACAATAGTTGCCACTACTTTTGCAATGCAAAGGTTTTTGCATTGGATGATGCCACTCTTGACTTTATTTTGATGCGAAAAATGTGGTACATTTTTATTTAAAGTGCATTAATTTTTGAAGTTCTTTAGTTTTTCAGTTTTTTGTTAATGAATTCTTTTTTGCTTTAGTTATTAATCAATTATGTAACATATTTTAATCTCTATTCTTTAAGCATATTTAATAAAACTTTGTTTACAAGATTCTATGGTGTTTACTTTATTTTGACGCTCACAGTATATATATATATATATATATATATATATTTATACTCACTAATATACCTTAAGCATACTCACTAATATACCTTAAGCATACAAACATATTTAAGCAACATAAACATTACAAATATATTTCATAAACATTTAAGATAAGAATCAACAAAGAATATATTTCATAAACATTTAAGATAAGAACCAACAAAGAATATATTTCATAAACATTAAAGATAGTAACCAACAAAGAAACTAAGACAAGTAGTGATAACGAATGCAAACGAAGTTTTGCCCGCACTTAACAAAGAAATATGATAAATCCTAGTTTAGTTTTAAGATAGTCATGTTTAGTATATAAGAGCAATTATTAAAAGAAATAAACAGTTTATGAAGAAAACTCAACCACAACTATCGTTGTATTTTATTGGCGCAGTCGGTAGGATCTGTGAAAAAGATCCTTAAACGTACTTATTATTATAAAAATTAATTAATAAGATCTTGCGAATCCCACGGGACCCTCCAAGCTTATAATAAAAAAAAAGGAGAAATAAATACCAAGTCAATGGAACAACTGACAAACAATTTAAAAAATTTACAAATCCAAGAACCAAAAACCAGCAGAATGATTAACGTAGACCAGAACCGAATTGAAACCTAGAGAAGATTCGTAATGGATAATTTGAAATTAATTCATCCGTTTTCGAGACAGAAGTATGAACTGGCGATGTACGTGGGAGCAGTGGAGAGTGTAATACCAAACATAACTTCGCTACCCCTAAACGACCGCATCTTATTCTTCAATTGCATAATACGAGCATTAAACGGAGCCGCCCTGGACTTAGTACGACGTGAACAACCCGTAGATTGGACCACCCTAAAAAAATTATTAATAATGGAATTCGGTGAGCAGGAAAATATAACGCATTTAATTTTATGCATAAATAATATTAGATTTAAGGGTAGTATTAGGAAACTTTGTGAAGATATTAACAGTCTAATATGTAGGATTAAAGATATTGTTACGTTTTTAGACCTTTTCGTAAAAACGGTTTTATTACTTATCCTTCAGAGATTCGTTTTATTACATCAAATTAAAACACGGACAAATTAATTTTAGAAATATAATGCGGCAACACTTTATTTACACGAGTACTTGTACTACTCAACACTTAGCGATGTTAACACGTCTATATTTGAAATTATACTGACTCGCTGAGCTCTGGCAGCGCCCTTATATAGCAAAAATGACGTCGTCTGGTAACCTCGCGAAACTTCTGGGCATGGTGGTTGTAGTTTACTTGATATGGAGCTATATACGTGTGTTTGTATATATGACAATGCTGACTTGTTTGTTTAGCTTATGGTAACTATGTGTGGTTGTATGTATGAGTGTTCTGTGTGTTTTTCCTATGGTAACTATGTGTGGTTGTATGTATAAGTCTTCTGTGTGTTGTGTAGTTTTGTTTCTTCTTCTGCTATGTGTATATGGCTGTGTATACTTGTGAACCTGTTTAGCTTTATTAAAAGCGAATACATGCGTACACGATCATTAAGAATGACATCTCTTAGCATGTATGTTGCTAGGTTTTTCGTTGTTGTTATTTACACTTATTATTGCCACAGCCTCGAATGATCTTGTATGTTCCGGAGTATTCCATTTCCGTTAATTTGAATATTATCTATATTGTGTTGACCAGGGTTGTAACATTTTGACATCTAGAGATTAATTGGCAGTGCTGGCAAGTACATATAGCCACATTGTCGTTTTATTTAAATATATTTCTAAGCTTTGTAACAATATATATATATATATATATATATATATATATATATATATATATATATACCTGTTTCTTTTATTTTAACTTTTTTATACATTACCTGTGATATTACATTAAATTTTTGCTTTAATTTGGACAGTAAGGGGCGTAATTTATGCATATCATAATTTGCATGCCCTCTTTGGGGGTTGTCTGCTGTTGTCATTTATGTGGAAGTATTGCTTAATTTTCGCAAATCGATACCTATACAATGCATTTGCTATAGCTGCAAATCTGAAATTTTCTGCCCATACCATTTTTATTTGCGGTATTTTCACTACACCCAAGTACAGCAATACACCGATAAACCTCTTTATTTCAAAAGATTCACACTATAATTCGAATGCATCTTTTTGCATTGCATATAGGTTAGTGTTATCGCAAATTTATTTAATAATTTTGTCAACGAAAAATTGGTGGAAATACGCTATCGGTTCCTTCAACTCCCTACATTTCATTGCGCCTTTCCACATGGTATCGTACTCGTTTAATGGCATACTTTTCCATCTCAACCGAGTCAAATCAACTTTTCCCAATATTTTCTCCACTCTTTCTGCATTTTCCACACCGTTCTCAAATTCATTGCCATCGTGAACAATCCTTTCAATCAAACCAACCTGCAACTCTTTTCCGTCCAGGCTTTGTATTGTCTCCTATATCACATTCTCCAAAAATTCCTGATTTTCTATATCTTCATCTTCACCTTCGTCAGCAGAATCATCGCAAATAAAATTGAAAATTTTTTCAAATTCTCGACTATTCAAACCTCTTGAATTCATTTCTAACGAACAAAATATTTTTATGTAATATATGCATTATATGGACCAAAGTTGCCTATAGGCAACATGGTTAAAAAAAAAATACAGAGGGAAAAGCTACAACATTTATCCTCATTTTATTTTTTTATAATATTTACCTACCTGTTAACAAAAGCAAATTTCACTTTATACAAAAATAGTTCCTTATATTTGATTTTTTTTAGCTTTTCCAAAACTACTTTTTTTGCAAAAATTATAAATGCGTGTGGTCACTAAAACAAACAGTTCGCAACTGAACATTATCAAAGCTTATTGTATGAAACTATGCACACTTAGCAAAAATCATCTAGTTACCAAGCAAAAAAACCGTTATAAAATCAAATAATATTTACAAGAGTTAGAAGCACATTTGTACAAAGTTGCCTGTAGGCAACAATGGGGCTGAAAGGGTTAAGCATAACATAAAAAGTGGTTTCATATTATTTTTACGTTTGAATGAATCCAAACGAAATCAGAAGAAGTTAAAACTATTCCATACGGAATTGCAATTATTTGTTGTGTTTGGTTTGAATAAGTTTCATATGAATTGATTTAAAAAAATTTTTGTAAATTCGCAAGTAGTTTATATAGCGTTGAGACATGCATTTTTAATTGAGTCAGAAATAAGTTAACTATATAGCTAACTCAATTAGCGTTCAACAGCAGCTGACAAAAGGTGTTGTTTACATTTTACTTCTGAAAATTTGTGGTTAAAATTTTGCGAAAATGGAAAACAGCTTTTAAAAAGAGTTCGCTTTGATATAATAGAAATAGTGGGGTCCAGTTTTGACTCCAATGTGCAACTGATTAAAATAAGAAAGAAAAAAAATAATTTAGAAATCCTGCAAAATTTACGAAAACAACAGCTTTTGCTTCTTATATATTCGAATGACTTGTACCAGCTTTGAAATTCGTTGTGGCTTGTTGGGAATATTGAACAAAAAAGACACAAAGTGGCTGAAGACCATAACGATGCAAAAGCGAGTAACCATCGCTTTAGTTACAATTAGTTCATCTGAGAAATATCGAGTGTGCAACAGTGCGCACCATTTTACTTACATTTTGTGAGGAAGTATTGCAGCTGTTGCCTACACAGAACATAAAGAACGGCCCCCGACACAAGGGCTGGTAAATGAATGTGTTAATGGTTCCCAAACTCTTGGTTTTATACAGTGTCTTGGGGCTATTGGTAAGTTTAACATATTACAAAAAACAAGAAAATTATTAAAAAATATTCGTTACCTTAAATACATTTTATACATAATTGGGGTATTCACATTGTGTGCTATTTAGTCATATTGTCATAAAGTCATAATATTTATGTTAGAACAGTTTAAAAAGTTCTTGTTGTGCTGCATACAAAAAAAGTCATAATATAATATGTAGCACTCCTTCAAGTATATTTTTGTTTTTTCATAGCTCTAGATATATGAATTGAAAGGCTGAAAATCTTTAGGCGAGACAGCGATAGTATATGTTTACCTCCGTTACTTATACATGATGCACAACTAAAAAATGTCAAAAGAACTATTCATACCTATGTATGTATATGTCTGTACATTAAAACACACTTTTATAACATAAAATAATAAAAAGAGAACTAAAACGCAAAAACTAAATATGTATATCCACGTGAAAAATTTTTCTCGTTTAACTTACGTAGCCACTGAATGTTTTTCCGTATGCCGCAAAAATATATATTCAGCTCATGTCAAGGCAGCAGCTGTTTTAGTTTATACATACGAATTCATTTCGATATTCTTGTGGACCAGAAGAAAATTTAATACTATTACTTTTTAATTATTATTGGCATTTTCAAACAACTTTAATGCCTTAATTTTCTTTTTCTTTGATAATAGCTAATTTCAAAAGTGTTGTTATCTTATCACCTGATCGATTTTTGAAATAGCATACTAGCTTATAGCGGGTTGTTCCCACTAATCATATTTTTCATGCTATTATTTTACGACATGACTGCAGTGTGAATCGGCAAAATGTTTCACAATTTTGGTTCTATTTTTAGATGGGTGTCACATCGAAAGTAAACCGAATCAAAATGATGTCACAGACTACTATAATTACAAGGGATAGTATTTTATTGTACTTTTGGCTTTTATTGATTACAGGTACAAACAAAAATAAAAATAAAATATTACATGTTTTTGGGAATTGTCGTTTTAACTCTTTAACTTTTATTTTCGTGCTGATTCTTTTTTCCCAAAAGTTATTTATTAAAATTCAAAAATAAAATAGCTTATATATATTATATATATATATATATATATATATATATATATATATTGGTACGTCAGGACGTTGCAATGCCTCCCAAATATATAATTCCTCCCGATAAGAGAAAGTTTTGGATGAAGACGACATACTAAAAGCCAAACGAAAGAAATTTGTGGTATCCAGATGCCAGTATGCATTTCGGGGACTGTGTATTTACGTTTTCATCCAATTCAATGAAACCTTGTTTTTCTGCCGCTGTGAATAGATAATCGGCTAGAAAACGTTTCAAGTATTGTTCGGGCTTGCTGTGTTCTGCACAACTTCCTTAACGAAAGAAACGACAACATTAATGAGCTTTGGCTCGAATTTCTTCAAGCTAATGGACATAATCGTGAAGTCCTACACACAATTCGACTGTTAGTGATAACAAGCCAACCACCGAAGTTATAAGACGAAACTTGTATTCTTATTTCAGTAAGTACTAATAAATCATTTTATTTTTACTTTATAAAAACTTTAATTTAAGAAAAATCAAGGCTTTATAGAGTTCGCTGTTGTAATTAGCGATTTTTTCAAGTCTCTGCTTTCTTCTTTCTATATTACTTTCTATAAACTCTCTTTCATTTTCTTCACCTTTATTTAAGTAGTACGTAATATTTTTAATTCAGTGTACTTGCTTACTCAATACATTATATTATAAACTACGTACGTAAAAATCGCGTTTTTATGTATTCTAAATCACTATTTTACATTCTCGTATATTACAATTTATTTTATATAACGTGTTGAAAAACAATTATTCGAGTATTCGTCTAAAACTGCCCGAAGTACTTTTATTACAAATTGAAAAATGTTGTTTCTTAACAAACATTAAAAGCAGTTGTATATTAATATTGTTCACATTATATATATATATATATATATATATATATATATATAAATAGAGTCTTGGTCAATACATATGTTGGTATATATATATATATATATATATATATATATATAAATATATATATATATATATATATATATATATATATATATTTATATATATAATTTTATGATAATATAACTAAATAACATGAAGTGTTAATACCCCAATTACTCCTACAAACTATATTAAACTATTTTTTTGTGCAGATTTTGTGTTTTAGAAAGCCTTGAGCAAGCTACACAGAGCTGGGCGTGAAAAAAACACGGCGTGCCCACATGTAGTCCTGCTACCTTTAAGGTTTGACCCTGCGATTTTTTGATAGTCATAGAGAATGCAACTTTCAATGGAAACTGCTGGTAAGAATGTAAACGTTCGCTGGGATCTGCGGAGTTTAATCTATGCCTTGGTATTTGATGCTCTAGATCTTCCCGGTAATTTGGGAATTCAACGGAGTAGTCGACTTATTTGTGTCCGCCGGGATTCGCGAACTTTTGCTGGATTATTATGTATGGAATTTATTTATTTCTTTCGGTAAGTCCTTATATCTATATACATATATATACTTATATATATATATATATATATATATATATATATATATATATATATTGTGACGAGCCAAAAGTCAGAGTTCGTATTGGACGCACATGAATCCTGTAAGTTAGTTATTTTTTGCCATTGCTTCTCCTTATGTATTATTGCTATTTTGAAATAAGTATATTTTTAATTAGACCATGATGAAGAATCGTTACTATACTTTAAACAAACATGGAACATTGAATTACTAATGTTGAGTTTACTTTTAAGGATAAATAATACAATATATATTACACAAATTTAGAATTAAATTTAAAATATTAACGGCCGTTATACGGCGCCACCTGACACCAAATCAGGGCAACATAGATCAGAGATTATTAAATGTTACAACACTGCTGTCCTCAACAGCTGTTGGATTACTTATGTATGTGTAAATAAACACCATGAGGCTGTAGATTCGTAAGTTCAACGACAGTAGTAGGGAACTGTATGTGCTGTGACCATTAAAAATATTAAATTTCAGCAATTAAATTTGAAACTTTACAATTTTAATTGCCAAAATTTTCAAATTTCACAAAATTCTCAAATTTCATTTTGTGTGTGTTCGTGTGTGTATGTTTTCCCACGGTTTAATAGGGGCGTTCACATTGTTGTTTTTTTTTTTAATAAAATGTTGGGGTAGGCGTGGGAATTTGTGTCTGTCCATATGTGACCTTGAGAATTCATGTCCGTCGGTATGTGAGCGTGGGAATTTGTGTCTGTCCATATGTGACCTTGAGAATACATGTCCGTCGGTATGTGAGCGTGGGAATTTGTGTCTGTCCATATGTGACCTTGAGAATACATGTCCGTCGGTATGTGAGCGTGGGAATTTGTGTCTGTCCATATGTGACCTTGAGAATACATGTCCGTCGGTATGTGAGCGTGGGAATTTGTGTCTGTCCATATGTGACCTTGAGAATACATGTCCGTCGGTATGTGAGCGTGGGAATTTGTGTCTGTCCATATGTGACCTTGAGAATACATGTCCGTCGGTATGTGAGCGTGGGAATTTGTGTCTGTCCATATGTGACCTTGAGAATACATGTCCGTCGGTATGTGAGCGTGGGAATTTCTGTCTGTCCATTTACACTGTGTACGCCTGGTGAATAAAAAAATTTAGAAGCATTTTTAGGAATTACACTATTTAAAAAGTGTAGTAGTTATATATGGATACCCTTAATGTTTGTGGTTCGTTCCTTCTTGCTGGAGTGAGATTTTTTCTTTTATTTTTTTGCTTATTAAAATTTGGTGTGTTTACTTAAGATTTGTCGTCCAGCAATTCAGTGTTTTTTTTTTTTTTACTTTTTTGCTTGCAATGCTTGAGTCTGGAGGAATAATTTGATTATTCTGATCTTGAAGACGTTGTGAAAAAAAAAATTACTATTGCATAAATATTGAAACTGATGTTTTGTTTATTTTATACATGACGATCATCGATGGATTTTATTTGGGGATCTGGATGGTGGTGCGATTTCTGTATTTTGTAGAATATGAATATTTATGCTATGTTTAAGTGTGTGTGTTTTTTGTGGTCTGAGTGGCGGTTGGAATGTCTGGCTGTCAGACAGCCTGTGTGTGTGGCGATTGGTGAGTCTGTATGACAGTCCGCTTTCTTGCTTTCCTGGTCAGTATAAAATGTGATAAGGTGTACATATTCATGCGTACATAAATATCTACAAATTTATTTCATTTACGCATATACATACAAACAAATAATAAGCGTTTATTCTTTGTGCCCAAATATTCCCTTGACCATTTGAAGGACTGAATGAACCATTGTGTATGTTTGTTTGTGTGTTCTCTGAAAAAAATAAATATGTATGTAGGTTTTTTGTTTGAAATAAAAAGACATTTATTTTAATTTTTATAAGCATTTATTTAAAAGTTTGTTAACACTTTCATTTTTAAGTAAAATTGCATTCCTTAAGGCACAAACACCATAGTCGTGATAGCTACAATAGAGATATATGGAATGCTTAGTTTCCATTTGTTTGAAATTAATGCAGCCAATGTCTTCAATGTTATAAACTGTTTGATGCATAATTTTTTCCAGCCATTTTTTCTTCTCTCCCCCCTTAACATATATTTGTGAATTTCTTATATTCGATTTTAAGAACTTGCAAACGCTTTAAAATGAGACTGATCCATCATTCCAGTTAATATGATGATAGTTTTTTGTTAACCAAACTGCTTCTCTCTGTTTTTTGGCTGATAAACATGCGAAATCAAAAGGAGGTTTTATGATGAAATTGAACCATTCCTTGTTGCTGAAAACTACAGCTAGTTCTTTTGCGATGAAGCCATTTGAATTAGTTTTGAAACCTTGCAAGTCTACAAAAACAATATCACCATCCATGTTATTTAATTTATAAGACCTTCCGGACTTGACCTTTTATTGGTATGTATTCTATTACGCGGCCATGAATAAGAACACAGTAAGCTGATGTTTTTGCTGGAATATTTGTTGCTGTTTCAAATTCAATTTTTATGTCGATTGGTCCGGTATTGAGCGTTTCGTTTTGGTGACTGACATCAACTACAATAATTGGAGCGTTATTTTTAAACTCTTGACCTGTAAGAAGAGGTTGGGGTTGTTTCATGTAGTAGCTTTGTTGGAATCTTAGATACATGTCATATAGAATCGCATAGCGCTCATTCTTGAATTTTATATTAAGATCGTCATATGGGTAAGAGGTTGATTTTAAATGTACTTTTAAGTTAGTAAGATCACAATGAACAAACTTGTTTTCTTGTTGAAAGGCAATCAAGACAAAACGAGGGCGTTCTTTATTAGCGGCCAGTTTAACATTCCATATGTGATTGGTTCCCGTATTAAGGTGTGGATTCATATGACAATCCCAACTACGGAATGCCATTGGTATAGCAGCACCATTATTAAGTATTTTGATCATATTCAATTTACTATGATCAGATAATTGAACATGTGGAATTCTCCATGATATTAGTGAAATTGTAAGTTTTGCTTTCTCAGTGGAAACATTCGAGTGTACAAGATCTTCATCGTTCTTACTACGCAAGAGTATCAATTCATGTTTACCATTTAATAAAACTTTATTGTAGTCTTCAGCGAATCCTAAAAGAAGTTTGAGTGGTACATAGAAATTAAAATTTCCATTTTGAAGATCTATTTTATCAAGTTTATTCCATCCAGCATTTTGCAACACAACGCTTTCCGTAGGTGATAAAGAAACCAAATTTTTTATGGTACTGGTGGCTCCCAAATATCTTGTATGATCAATTTCAATACCATTCAGTTCATAGCGGATTTCATCAAAGAGATATGCAACAAAATTATTTTTCAACTGAAAGTTGGGTGTAGATTTCGATGTTTTTTCGTCTACAACAAGTCCTTCCACATATATATAGCTTTCACTGGGTAACACATATAGACCTTGGTTTTGTATTGAAATTCTTATTTCATCGTTGTTGTTAAAAGACTGAAGGTATGGTATGTATGTGTGATAATCCTTTTTGATAATATTTTCGTCAGATATTGGTTTATCTAAAACGTCTATTATTGAACTCATTTTGTTTTCAATTTAAAGTTCAGTGACTTGAGAAAACTCTTGTTTGCTGCTGTAAGCGATTTTTGACGAACAGGTCTTTTCAATTGTTGCTTAGGTTGTAACGTTTGAGAATTAGATGTTGCTGTAGTATTCTTCGATATACTCGTGTTGTATATTATCATTATTTAGTTGTCCTTAAATGTATTCGTATTGTAATTTCCTCACCTCTGAAATTAATTAAGTCGCCGTTTTGATCAACCACGCGAAGAGCTAGTGAACTTATCTCTCTGGAGCTTACTGGCAAATAAATAAGATTTTTGGGAATCTCAACTATTTTATATCCAGCCGGTACATTAATCGGAAATTCATGTATTGTATGAGCTTTAGAATTATTCATATAAGTATTAACCACAATACTGCTTTCAATCCTCAAGAGATTCACCTTAAAGATATTCACTGGAAGATCAGAGTAATGTTCTTTGTTTGGCGTTAATATTCTGCTATTGAATCCTAAAAGTCTACCTATTGTATTTTCTTTATTAAAATGTATTGGTTCTTTAGAGCTGCTGACTTTGACTTGCATTGTAATGTTATTAGCTTCAATCAAAATTTTGTTTTCTGGTCTATATCGTTTGTATTGTTCTTCTATATAGTCAACTATATCATTTAATTCATAAGATCCGATCGGTATTTCAATTACAAGTTCACCGATATAAAATATATTGTTGTAGACATCCACATTCGGGATACTGTTGTATGAATGAAAATCAGTTAGAGCACATTCATAGGTTCCGTTTAAATCAATAGGAGGAAAATAATTAGCAGATAGCTCTGATGAATTGGAGCTCAGAGTTAATGTTATTGACATTGTGACTGTTTGATTGTAAATAAATGAGGTTAAACACACAGTATGATTTATAAGAAGCAGTTTCGTATTTATTGTTTATTTACTTATTTTAAACTAAATTAAATATTGATGCCATTGTGGTTGTTTTTGTTGTTGTTTATTTATTGTATTCTTCCATTTACAATATCTCATCTTTGCTTATCCAAGAATTGTGCTCATTACCAAAGCCCAGCCACTTGACAAACACCTTATGTCCTTTAGTTTTGAGAACCTTTTCAACTAGGTATGTATTAGGATATCTGGTTTTTTAAAGTTCTTCTTCATAGAATCCACCTTTAATAGGATTTCCGCGATAGTCTTCTAATATATATGTTGTAGGATATGTATTTTGTACTCTTTTAATTGTAAAGATTTCTGTTGTCCAATTCGGAGTATAATCTTTTTCAAAAATGTTTTTAAATTTGCTTATGTGTACATGATCTCCTGCATTAAATTTTTACATTTTATACATCTTTAAATGACTGTATACTGTGTTTAAAAGCTGTTTTTCATTTATTGAATTTACTTTAATCGGTGACATTTTAATGGTGCGATGAATTTTTCTATTGTATGCATCAAGTAAATCTCTATACATATCAATCCAATTATATGAACCATTTAAGCTAAATTCCTTCCACATCATTCCTTTTAATGTTCTATTGAATCGTTCTACTATTGAGGCTTTCATAGTGCTACATGTTGAGTAGTGATTAATATTGTATTTATTCATCAACTGACTGAAATGTTTATTGAAAAATTCTTTACCATCGTCTGTTTGCAAGTTTTTCGGTATTCGTCCCAATTTGAAAATATTCTCCATTGCCTGAGTTGTTTCGAATGCATTCTTTCTGCTCAAAGGTACTGCCCAAGCAAATTTTGAGAATGTATCAATTACAGTTAGCAAAAATCGATAATTTCTATTGTCTAAGGAATAATTTCCCATTTCAACTGAATCAGCTTGCCAAAGATCATCTATTCCTTTCATCACAACTCTACGACGTACAAAACGTTTTCGAGCCTGCTTATGCAATTCATTTACAACATTTCTCTTTGAAGACATCTTATTTTTCAAGTCGCTGTTTTAAGTGTGTTGTGATCTACTTGATGCAGTTGCACCTATTGATACGAACATGTAATTTTCTATTCTATAAATTTTTTCTCGTAGCTCTTCAATTTCCATATCAAAAAGTGATTTATTACCATCCATTTTCTTATTGATATCCTGCAAATGAGCATTAAGATTTTCTAACTGGAAAGCTACTTCTTGTTGCTGTTTTTTGAGTTCAGTTTGCAGAAACAATTTACTGTTAAGCTTCTTACAGTCTATAAAGCTAAAACCGAGATTAGTTTGCAATAAAAGTTCAAAGCTATAAGTTGTGAAAAATTTCTACCGCAATGGGTCTAGTGGAAAAATTTAATTCGTACAATACAAAATCTTTAATCCATATAAAGGATCTAGATGAATTATCCAAACACACTATCGTACGTGCAAAGCGAGTAACAACAAAGTATGGGGAAACAGTTCAACTTGAGCTGGAAAACCACATAATGTTTCTCCCTAACCTATACAATGCATTGACCAATGCAGAATTAGAAGATCTTTCGAATAATAAATATCGACTACAAAGAAAAGGAGAGCGAAACCTGATCTTAGAAAGCGAGATGAACGAGTTTTTAATACCAAACTCCCAGTACCCCGTTTGGCAGTAAAAAATATGTTATGTTCATATATTTTGTAATTAACAAGAAAAAAAAAATAATAATAAAAAAGAAAATGTTTTTAAATATGTATGTATATAAATATATATGATTGTGTTTTATTTAATATCTTTGGTTATATCATAAAGAAATTTCAAACATAAGTGACCGCAATTATATGTATTAAAGTTTTGATATTGATTGTAGTTGTATTGAATATTTCTACCTAAATATTTGATTAATTCTAGAGGAGGTTGTAAATTTCCAAAGCTGTCGAAATATTGTTTTTCATTCTTGTTCCTATAGTATGCTACCCAATGAGTACCTGGGCCTGTTGATAAATCCAAATTGATTATTCCACACTCTAGTCTTTGGTCGTTTTGGTAGTGAATCCAACATATAAACTCCTCTAAAGTGTGGAATATATTTTGAAAATTTTCTTAGATCTAATTCTGATAATGGTCTGTTGGGTAGCATTTCTAATAGTTTTTTGAATGATCTTTACAAACAAGTCCATAACCGTTTTTATATGGTTTAAGGTACAGTCCTTCTCCCACAGCAATATACTCCATTGCCTTATTGTGTCTGGTGGCTTCCTCAAGTTGTTTTTTTGCATTCTTTGTTGCATTTACAGCTTTAGCTATAGCGGCACCTCCAGTTGCTAGACTACCAAGTGCACCTAGAGCAGTTAGAATCGGTATTATGGGCAAAAAACCACCAATTTTTGGAACATTTATAATACGCGGTATTATAACACGAGCTTTTTTTCCCTTAAGAGATTTACTGATAGCTTTACGAGCAATCTTAATGGCTGAATTAATATCTTGTGGTTTTTTCTTCTTCAATATCTTTGTTGCTGATTTAATTGTTTTATGAAACAGATTTTTGTCATTTATACGAATTCGTGGTGATGGTCTTTTCACTGTATTTCTTTTCTTTGCTTCAACAGCCATACCAAATTTAGTTTTTGCTTTCATTGCGTTGGTGACTATATATGAAAATTTTTTTTCTACAAGATCAATATCTTTTGAAAGAACTCTTTCCCAAGCCGTATTTTCAAGAATTTTGTCAGCTTGATGTCTGCTGTTTAAGTCTTTATTTTTCGAGTAAGCAATATCATGATTTTTGCAAGCAGCATCCAATAAGTTAATTCCTTTATCTCCTCTATCTAAACGCTTTTGTAATCTTGTGCCAGGTCCACAATACTGGTATCCAGGAAGATGTAATTCAAAAGATAGAGAATTTATTGCTTTATTTAGTAAACCTTCTCCAACGATAGTTTGTTTGTGACTAAAACTTTTGTTATAAAGTACAACCATATTAATTTAATCTACAATAAAAGATATTGTTTGCAGGTTTAGCAAGTAGTTATTAAAGTGCGCTTCATAAAACAACATAAAAATATTTTAGTTCGTAATGCTGATATTTGTTCAAATGACAGTAAAAAAATAAGACATAGTTCCTTGTTACCAAATTCTATTCGAGCATTAATAGTTGGTCCTTCAAATTGTGGAAAAACTAACATAATGATTAGTTTGCTGGAAAGTCCTAATGGTCTCAAGTTTGAAAATATTTACTTGTACTCAAAATCTTTATATCAACCTAAATATGAATACCTAAAGAAATTAATTTCACCAATTAAAGGAATCGGATACTACACATTTGCAGAAAACGAGGACGTTGTTCCTCCTAGTGAAGCTAAAAGCAATTTAATTATGATTTTTGATGATGTTGCATATGAAAAGCAAAACAATATACGTGCATATTTTTGTATGGGTCGTCATAAAAAAGTAGACTCATTTTACTTGTGTCAAACTTACACGCGGATTCCAAAACATTTGATAAGAGATAATGCTAATGTAATTATTATGTTTAAACAAGATGCGACAAATATGAAACATGTATATGATGATCACGTTGCCAGCGACATGAACTTTAAAATGTTTCAACGAATTTGTAGAGAATGTTGGAAGGAAAAATACGGATTTTTGGTGATAAGTAAAGATAATGAACTAAACAATGGTCGTTATAGAAAGTCATTTGATTACTTCATCATAATATAATTTACTGCACATCAAATGCACCCTGCAGTATTTAATCTGACTTCAAACTTTATACATGTGATTATTGTAACTGATCAGATAAGCAGATCTGATACCTGATAAACTGACCTGATACCTGTTAAACTGACCTGATAAGCTGATCTGATACCTGTTAAACTGACCTGATAAGCTGGTCTGATACCTGATAAACTGACCTGATAAGCTGATCTGGTACCTGATAAACTGACCTGATAGCTGTTAAACTGACCTGATAACCTGATCAACTTCCTATTGAACTGACCTGATAGCTAAAGTGAATGAACAAATTCTTAAAGACTTGGTGGCAACAAGAAATATCTTGAAGAAAAAGTTTCGTAGTATAAAAACTGGTGAAATAGATACACATCAGCAATTAACAGATACATTCAAGCCTATCACAGAACCTTTAAAAGAATTTATCAATAGCTCTAAATACGTTGGTAGACCAGTTAAAAAAGAACCGAGTGATAAGGAAACTGGAATTGATGACAATGAAAGTTTTCATCCTCAGAGCTCAACAATAAAATTGGAAACGAGTACGCCCAAGAAACTAAGTGAAGAAAAAATTTTTAAGCAATCTAATAGTAAAAGTAGCAGTAATTATGATGAAGATGACTTTTACGCACAAAATTCGAATAATGAAGAAAGTTATTCTGACTTATCACTATTGCAATCGAGAAACGAACTAGATACTAACTATGGTCCACATAAAGATAATAATAACGAATGGAGATTTGGTAATAGCACCATCGAGTTAAATCAAGATAAGATACAGGTTGGGGGACAAATATGGGCGCTCACGCCAGGACTTTTTTCTTTAATGTTTCATAAAGCACCAGAAAACTATGATAAATTCGAGCTTGAAGTCTATAAAAAAATATTACTTGCTACCAATGCCCACAGGAGAGGCTATAAGTCTGATGGTCAAATCAAAGGGAGCATAGCCCATAAGTACAAACATATTATTGGAAAACTTTTCAAAGGAGACAATCATACAGGCTCATCAGATGTAACAAAAAGTAATTATTGAGGAAGGGGTTTGATGCAGTTTAACCCTCATAATCCAAACTATATATACTGGGATGATCCAAACGATTTGGTAGATCGACTTAGACTACTGCTTGCATCACAGTCTGCAGGCCATACTAATCACAACAACGAAATTGTCTCAATTATTGAAGAACTACGTGAAGCTAATATAATTGTATAAACTATATACCTACATAGATTTTTATATAAAACATGTCCGTTGATAAATTTGGGCATTATATTAACGATAGAAGTGAAGTAATTTCAACCAAAAATGCGCCTAAGTTGTTGGGCTTCTTTATGGATACGAACAAAAACATTGATGTCTAATACAAGAGAATCAAAAATGTTGCAAATGCTGTGGAGGAAAACGATGTTATCAGTAAATTGTTTCTGCAAACTGAACTCAAAAAACAGCAACAAGAAGTAGCTTTCCAGTTAGAAAATCTTAATGCTCATTTGCAGGATATCAATAAGAAAATGGATGGTAATAAATCACTTTTTGATATGGAAATTGAAGAGCTACGAGAAAAAATTTATAGAATAGAAAATTACATGTTCGTATCAATAGGTGCAAGTGCATCAAGTAGATCACAACACACTTAAAACAGCGACTGGAAAAATAAGATGTCTTCAAAGAGAAATGTTGTAAATGAATTGCATAAGCAGGCTCGAAAACGTTTTGTACGTCGTAGAGTTGTGATGAAAGGAATAGATGATATTTGGCAAGCTGATTTAGTTGAAATGGGAAATTATTCCTTAGACAATAGAAATTATCGATTTTTGCTAACTGTAATTGATACATTCTCAAAATTTGCTTGGCCAGTACCTTTGAGCAGAAAGAATGCATTCGAAACAACTCAGGCAATGGAGAATATTTTCAAATTGGGACGAATACCGAAAAACTTGCAAACAGACGATGGTAAAGAATTTTTCAATAAACATTTCAGTCAGTTGATGAATAAATACAATATTAATCACTACTCAACATATAGCACTATGAAAGCCTCAATAGTAGAACGATTCAATAGAACATTAAAAGGAATGATGTGGAAGGAATTTAGCTTAAATGGTTCATATAATTGGATTGATATGTATAGAGATTTACTTGATGCATACAATAGAAAAATTCATCGCACCATTAAAATATCACCGATTAAAGTAAATTCAACAAATGAAAAACAGCTTTTAAACACAGTATACAGTCATTTAAAGATGTATAAAATGTCAAAATTTAATGCAGGAGATCATGTACGCATAAGCGAATATAAAAACATTTTTGAAAAAGGTTATACTCTGAATTGGACAACAGAAATCTTTACAATTAAAAGAGTACAAAATACATATCCTACAACATATATATTAGAAGACTATCGCGGAAATCCTATTAAAGGTGGATTCTATGAAGAAGAACTTTCAAAAACCAGATATCCTAATACATACCTAGTTGAAAAGGTTCTCAAAACTAAAGGACATAAGGTGTTTGTCAAGTGGCTGGGCTTTGGTAATGAGCACAATTCTTGGATAAGCAAAGATGAGATATTGTAAATGGAAGAATACAATAAATAAACAACAACAAAAACAACCACAATGGCATCAATATTTAATTTAGTTTAAAATAAGTAAATAAACAATAAATACGAAACTGCTTCTTATAAATCATACTGTGTGTTTAACCTCATTTATTTACAATCAAACAGTCACAATGTCAATAACATTAACTCTGAGCTCCAATTCATCAGAGCTATCTGCTAATTATTTTCCTCCTATTGATTTAAACGGAACCTATGAATGTGCTCTAACTGATTTTCATTCATACAACAGTATCCCGAATGTGGATGTCTACAACAATATATTTTATATCGGTGAACTTGTAATTGAAATACCGATCGGATCTTATGAATTAAATGATATAGTTGACTATATAGAAGAACAATACAAACGATATAGACCAGAAAACAAAATTTTGATTGAAGCTAATAACATTACAATGCAAGTCAAAGTCAGCAGCTCTAAAGAACCAATACATTTTAATAAAGAAAATACAATAGGTAGACTTTTAGGATTCAATAGCAGAATATTAACGCCAAACAAAGAACATTACTCTGATCTTCCAGTGAATATCTTTAAGGTGAATCTCTTGAGGATTGAAAGCAGTATTGTGGTTAATACTTATATGAATAATTCTAAAGCTCATACAATACATGAATTTCCGATTAATGTACCGGCTGGATATAAAATAGTTGAGATTCCCAAAAATCTTATTTATTTGCCAGTAAGCTCCAGAGAGATAAGTTCACTAGCTCTTCGCGTGGTTGATCAAAACGGCGACTTAATTAATTTCAGAGGTGAGGAAATTACAATACGAATACATTTAAGGACAACTAAATAATGATAATATACAACACGAGTATATCGAAGAATACTACAGCAACATCTAATTCTCAAACGTTACAACCTAAGCAACAATTGAAAAGACCTGTTCGTCAAAAATCGCTTACAGCAGCAAACAAGAGTTTTCTCAAGTCACTGAACTTTAAATTGAAAACAAAATGAGTTCAATAATAGACGTTTTAGATAAACCAATATCTGACGAAAATATTATCAAAAAGGATTATCACACATACATACCATACCTTCAGTCTTTTAACAACAACGATGAAATAAGAATTTCAATACAAAACCAAGATCTATATGTGTTACCCAGTGAAAGCTATATATATGTGGAAGGACTTGTTGTAGACGAAAAAACATCGAAATCTACACCCAACTTTCAGTTGAAAAATAATTTTGTTGCATATCTCTTTGATGAAATCCGCTATGAACTGAATGGTATTGAAATTGATCATACAAGATATTTGGGAGCCACCAGTACCATAAAAAATTTGGTTTCTTTATCACCTACGGAAAGCGTTGTGTTGCAAAATGCTGGATGGAATAAACTTGATAAAATAGATCTTCAAAATGGAAATTTTAATTTCTATGTACCACTCAAACTTCTTTTAGGATTCGCTGAAGACTACAATAAAGTTTTATTAAATGGTAAACATGAATTGATACTCTTGCGTAATAAGAACGATGAAGATCTTGTACACTCGAATGTTTCCACCGAGAAAGCAAAACTTACAATTTCACTAATATCATGGAGAATTCCACATGTTCAATTATCTGATCATAGTAAATTGAATATGATCAAAATACTTAATAATGGTGCTGCTATACCAATGGCATTCCGTAGTTGGGATTGTCATATGAATCCACACCTTAATACGGGAACCAATCACATATGGAATGTTAAACTGGCCGCTAATAAAGAACGCCCTCGTTTTGTCTTGATTGCCTTTCAACAAGAAAACAAGTTTGTTCATTGTGATCTTACTAACTTAAAAGTACATTTAAACTCAACCTCTTACCCATATGACGATCTTAATATAAAATTCAAAAATGAGCGCTATGCGATTCTATATGATATGTATCTAAGATTCCAACAAAGCTACTACATGAAACAACCCCAACCTCTTCTAACAGGTCAAGAGTTTAAAAATAACGCTCCAATTATTGTAGTTGATGTAAGTCACCAAAACGAAACGCTCAATACCGGACCAATCGACATAAAAATTGAATTTGAAACAGCAACAAATATTCCAGCAAAAACATCAGCTTACTGCGTTCTTATTCATGACCGCGTAATAGAATACATACCAATAAAAGGTCAAGTCCGGAAGCTCTTATAAATTAAATAACATGGATGGTGATATTGTTTTTGTAGACTTGCAAGGTTTCAAAACTAATTCAAATGACTTCATCGCAAAAGAACTAGCTGTAGTTTTCAGCAACAAGGAATGGTTCAATTTCATCATAAAACCTCCTTTTGATTTCGCATGTTTATCAGCCAAAAAACAGAGAGAAGCAGTTTGGTTAACAAAAAACTATCATCATATTAACTGGAATGATGGATCAGTCTCATTTCAAAGCGTTTGCAAGTTTTTAAAATCGAATATAAGAAATTCACAAATCTATGTTAAGGGGGGGAGAGAAGAAAAAATGGCTGGAAAAAATTATTCATCAAACAGTTTATAACATTGAAGACATTGGCTGCATTAATTTCAAACAAATGGAAACTAAGCATTCCATATATCTCTATTGTAGCTATCACGACTATGGTGTTTGTGCCTTAAGGAATGCAATTTTACTTAAAAATGAAAGTGTTAACAAACTTTTAAATAAATGCTTATAAAAATTAAAATAAATGTCTTTTTATTTCAAACAAAAAACCTACATACATATTTATTTTTTTCAGAGAACACACAAACAAACATACACAATGGTTCATTCATTCATTCAAATGGTCAAGGGAATATTTGGGCACAAAGAATAAACGCTTATTATTTGTTTGTATGTATATGCGTAAATGAAATAAATTTGTAGATATTTATGTACGCATGAATATGTACACCTTATCACATTTTATACTGACCAGGAAAGCAAGAAAGCGGACTGTCATACAGACTCACCAATCGCCACACACACAGGCTGTCTGACAGCCAGACATTCCAACCGCCACTCAGACCACAAAAAACACACACACTTAAACATAGCATAAATATTCATATTCTACAAAATACAGAAATCGCACCACCATCCAGATCCCCAAATAAAATCCATCGATGATCGTCATGTATAAAATAAACAAAACATCAGTTTCAATATTTATGCAATAGTAATTTTTTTTTTCACAACGTCTTCAAGATCAGAATAATCAAATTATTCCTCCAGACTCAAGCATTGCAAGCAAAAAAGTAAAAAAAAAAAAACACTGAATTGCTGGACGACAAATCTTAAGTAAACACACCAAATTTTAATAAGCAAAAAAATAAAAGAAAAAATCTCACTCCAGCAAGAAGGAACGAACCACAAACATTAAGGGTATCCATATATAGCTACTACACTTTTTAAATAGTGTAATTCCTAAAAATGCTTCTAAATTTTTTTATTCACCAGGCGTACACAGTGTAAATGGACAGACAGAAATTCCCACGCTCACATACCGACGGACATGTATTCTCAAGGTCACATATGGACAGACACAAATTCCTACGCTCACATACCGACGGACATGTATTCTCAAGGTCACATATGGACAGACACAAATTCCCACGCCTACCCCAACATTTTATTAAAAAAAAAACAACAATATGAACGCCCCTATTAAACCGTGGGAAAAAATACACACACGAACACACACAAAATGAAATTTGAGAATTTTGTGAAATTTGAGAATTTTGGCAATTAAAATTGAAAAATTTCAAATTTAATTGCTGAAATTTAATATTTTTAATGGTCCAAGCACATACAGTTCCCTACTTCTAACGACGACACTACATGCACAAGGAGATAATATAAGACAGTTGATTTACCCGTAGATGATCAGTGAGTCGCCGGCCAGCAACTTGGTAAGACTTGTGGAGTTAACTTACAATATTATTAAATTTAACTCAACTATTCAAACGAAGTAAAAGAGGTCGCTTCTAATTGGGTGAGATAGAATTTTATTCACCACCCCAGTAGAAGAAATTCCCTCTGCCGTGTCTTACTGCGGGCTTTGTCTTTCGTAGGCAGGATAGAACCTTGTTCACCCTGTCTCGTTGACTGTAAGTTCGTCTTCGTCGTGCTGCGATTCCTACGGGACCCTCCAGTGCGTAAGAGCGAAGGGAGAACGTCTAACTTCGGCGGGCTGAGGCTGATGCAGAATCTTATTCGCTCAGTGGCAGCAAGTCGGCGTTTAGACTGTGGGCAGTGACCGTGAGTCGGGGCAGAATTTTATTCTCCCGCCTAAGGGGCGTCTGCCAAATTCCCCATAAGCATAAATATAGCGCGGAGTCGGACGAGAGCATTTATTTAGAGAGACCACTCGTGTTGCGTACGGGTGTTTAACGGAAGCATGTTGCCGGAGACTTGGTGTCAGAGTCTAGTTATAAATGAGATATACAGCTAGATTAAGAGAACTGCGAATAAATACATTATTAAAGAGAAAATTGAAGGTGGTTCTACTCTTTCATCAGAAGAAATATAAATATTTGTAACGGACCCTGGCAGCCGCGAGCCTGCCCCAGCATAGAGCAAGAATGTGTCGTTACAATGGCGCCCGAGCAGGGACAATGAAATAAAAGAGAGTTCACCATGATCGAGTGTTTGGTTTCTTGAAGTTTTTCTACCGTAGGGAGAGAGGGTTATTACGATTCAATAATTCAACCTAAAGACTAATGACAAATTGAAAAAAAACTGTGCTGTAAACAATGAAATAATTTGATGATTACATGACCATGCAAAGAGAACAGTGAGATATTAATCTAGAGTAAAGAAAATTTTTTGCACAAATGTGAAAGGAAAAAAAAGTGCGGGAAAAAATATATTTCAAATACATACAATCAGCAAGTTTGCATGAAGATGAATCATAACACAAAAATAATACATACAGAATTTGCAACCGTAAAATAAAGAAAAAAATAACTTTATACATAAACATAAAATATTGCTGAATCTTTTTAAATTCCCCAGAAAATAGTCTATGCTAAAGTCGTCAATTACATGACAAGGAGTGAACACATTTCAAATACTGTAAATTCTGTTGATAATTAAGAAATTATATTAATATATAAATATATTGAAAACCATCTCTGCGATTTAAATGGTAAAAAAACGAGGACAGTTTATTACTATATCAAGACACTTTTGAACACAAGGTAGTGATACGAACCAGAATATTACAAAAGTACTGAAAACTTGTGAATATTCCGATCAACAAGATTTTACTCAAATATCTACGGTACAGATGTTGAAAACATCGTGGGCATATTCCCTTAAACGGGATGACCTTTTGCAATATCTGACTGAATTTCAATTAGATGTCACGGGAACTGTGGATGAGCTCAGACGACGATGGGCGAAATTCCTTGGTTCGGAACAGAGTCCAGAACATTTGGAACGTTTAATAGAAATACAAACACAACATGAAGCCAGTCCACCACCACTCGAGCAACTGGAGCCTCCAGCAAATAAACAACCGCCCAGATCTCCAGCTAAGGAAAAACCAAGTGTCAGTTTTGGGCACGACCATCATGAACGTCCTAAAACTCCGGATATGGAATGTAGGACGCAAATTATCGATCAGGTAAGAAAATGGGGATTACGGTACGATGGCACACATGATCCACTGGAAATAATAGTACGCATTGAGGAGCTATCACAAATGTACGGAATTACACTGGACCAACTCCCAAAAATTATGCCAGAACTTTTGTGTGCGCGTTCGTTGGCCTGGTATCGAAATAATAATGAATTCTGGAGTACCTGGAGTGGTTTCAAAACAGATTTCTGTAGATTTTTCCTCCCCACACACTACTACGAGAGACTTGATGATGAAATCCATAAACGCAAACAAGGCACCAGAGAGCCTTTTAAAGATTATATGCTTGCTTTACAAAATCTTATGCGACATTCGAACCTTAGTAAAGAACAACAGCTGGAGAGAATCTCCAGGAACTCTCATCCGGATTACCAATTGTGTATCCGTAGAAAAGACTTCACATCCATTCAAGAGCTCATGGCTCTTGCAGAAGACTTAGAAGATATTAAAAATTCGCGCGATGACCAAGTAAACCAGCCTGCATCGTTCTCAGCTCAAGACAGTAAAAAGCGTCAACACATTATATGCAGTTCCTGCGGCAAGGAAGGCCACCGGGCAGATAGATGTTATGATAATTCATGGAATCCAGGAAACCCAAACCGAAGGGCAGTAGAACTGAGACAAACCGACCATTCCACAAAACATGCCTCATCAAACGAAACATCCTTAAACTCCGAAGAAACGCGAATCACGGCAACAATAATTATTGGGGATGAACTGATTACCGCTACCATCGATACTGGAGCCTCGCGAAATTTTATTAATTCAGATTTTGTTCCCAAATTGCGAGGTAAACCCAAAATAATCAATCGACAACTAGAAGTGTTCTTAGCTGACGGGTCTATGACGAAAGTGACCCAGGGTGTACGATATCGTGTTACCCTGGGAAAGAAATCTAAGAAGTGTGTTTTTTACCTAATGCCGGGATGTAGTGAAAATCTTCTCGTAGGGCTGGAGTTTTTGCGAAGTTTTGACGCTACTATTAGCTGTGCGTACTAATTTTAAATAATAGTAAATGTGTACTATTGCACCTTCAAGAATTTTACAACACAACATCAGGGAAACACCAAAGTTTCAGGCCCAATGATACCGGTGTCCTTAGCGACCCAAAAGCAATATCCCATTCATCCATCAACGCTCACACTTAATGTTACCTTTGAAAGCCAAGATATAGAGGAGCAGAAAAGGGTAAAAATATTTTTAGCGACTGGACTCAACAAATTTAGCAGCATCACGGGCCCATCGAATAATGCGGCCCCCATTAAATAGTAATGAAGGACGATCGTCCCATCAAACTAAGGTATACGCCTCGAAACCCTGCTATGCAAGCCATAATTGACGAAGAAGTCAGCAAACTACTTGAGCAAGGATTCATCGAGCCTTCCAAAAGCCCCTATAGTTTTTCCATAACATGCCCATGGCTGAGTAAAAGAACAAAAGAAGTAAGTAAACAACCAGAGAAATTTCCCGATTATAGTATTGTGAATGGTCAACTATATCGATATTTTCCGCGTGGTCTAAATGACCACGATTCAAATCCTTGGAAATTGTGTGTTGCCACACCGTTGAGACGCCGCATATTAGAGGAAAATCACGATAGTAGTAGGGAACTGTATGTACTTCGACCATTAAAAATATTAAATTTCAGCAATTAAAATTGAAATTTTTCAATTTTAATTGTCAAAATTCTCAAATTTCACAAAATTCTCAAATTTCATTTTGTGTGTGTTCGTGTGTGTATTTTTTCCCACGGTTTAATAGGGGCGTTCACATTGTTGCTTTCTTTTTTATAAAATGTTGGGGTAGGCGTGGGAATTTGTGTCTGTCCATATGTGACCTTGAGAATACATGTCCGTCGGTATGTGAGCGTGGGAATTTGTGTCTGTCCATATGTGACCTTGAGAATACATGTCCGTCGGTATGTGAGCGTGGGAATTTGTGTCTGTCCCTATGTGACCTTGAGAATACATGTCCGTCGGTATGTGAGCGTGGGAATTTGTGTCTGTCCATATGTGACCTTGAGAATACATGTCCGTCGGTATGTGAGCGTGGGAATTTGTGTCTGTCCATATGTGACCTTGAGAATACATGTCCGTCGGTATGTGAGCGTGGGAATTTCTGTCTGTCCATTTACACTGTGTACGCCTGGTGAATAAAAAAATTTAGAAGCATTTTTAGGAATTACACTATTTAAAAAGTGTAGTAGTTATATATGGATACCCTTAATGTTTGTGGTTCGTTCCTTCTTGCTGGAGTGAGATTTTTTCTTTTATTTTTTTGCTTATTAAAATTTGGTGTGTTTACTTAAGATTTGTCGTCCAGCAATTCAGTGTTTTTTTTTTTACTTTTTTGCTTGCAATGCTTGAGTCTGGAGGAATAATTTGATTATTCTGATCTTGAAGACGTTGTGAAAAAAAAATTACTATTGCATAAATATTGAAACTGATGTTTTGTTTATTTTATACATGACGATCACCGATGGATTTTATTTGGGGATCTGGATGGTGGTGCGATTTCTGTATTTTGTAGAATATGAATATTTATGCTATGTTTAAGTGTGTGTGTTTTTTGTGGTCTGAGTGGCGGTTGGAATATCTGGCTGTCAGACAGCCTGTGTGTGTGGCGATTGGTGAGTCTGTATGACAGTCCGCTTTCTTGCTTTCCTGGTCAGTATAAAATGTGATAAGGTGTACATATTCATGCGTACATAAATATCTACAAATTTATTTCATTTACGCATATACATACAAACAAATAATAAGCGTTTATTCTTTGTGCCCAAATATTCCCTTGACCATTTGAATGAATGAATGAACCATTGTGTATGTTTGTTTGTGTGTTCTCTGAAAAAAATAAATATGTATGTAGGTTTTTTGTTTGAAATAAAAAGACATTTATTTTAATTTTTATAAGCATTTATTTAAAAGTTTGTTAACACTTTCATTTTTAAGTAAAATTGCATTCCTTAAGGCACAAACACTATAGTCGTGATAGCTACAATAGAGATATATGGAATGCTTAGTTTCCATTTGTTTGAAATTAATGCAGCCAATGTCTTCAATGTTATAAACTGTTTGATGAATAATTTTTTCCAGCCATTTTTTCTTCTCTCCCCCCTTAACATATATTTGTGAATTTCTTATATTCGATTTTAAAAACTTGCAAACGCTTTGAAATGAGACTGATCCATCATTCCAGTTAATATGATGATAGTTTTTTGTTAACCAAACTACTTCTCTCTGTTTTTTGGCTGATAAACATGCGAAATCAAAAGGAGGTTTTATGATGAAATTGAACCATTCCTTGTTGCTGAAAACTACAGCTAGTTCTTTTGCGATGAAGTCATTTGAATTAGTTTTGAAACCTTGCAAGTCTACAAAAACAATATCACCATCCATGTTATTTAATTTATAAGAGCTTCCGGACTTGACCTTTTATTGGTATGTATTCTATTACGCGGTCATGAATAAGAACGCAGTAAGCTGATGTTTTTGCTGGAATATTTGTTGCTGTTTCAAATTCAATTTTTATGTCGATTGGTCCGGTATTGAGCGTTTCGTTTTGGTGACTTACATCAACTACAATAATTGGAGCGTTATTTTTAAACTCTTGACCTGTTAGAAGAGGTTGGGGTTGTTTCATGTAGTAGCTTTGTTGGAATCTTAGATACATATCATATAAAATCGCATAGCGCTCATTTTTGAATTTTATATTAAGATCGTCATATGGGTAAGAGGTTGAGTTTAAATGTACTTTTAAGTTAGTAAGATCACAATGAACAAACTTGTTTTCTTGTTGAAAGGCAATCAAGACAAAACGAGGGCGTTCTTTATTAGCGGCCAGTTTAACATTCCATATGTGATTGGTTCCCGTATTAAGGTGTGGATTCATATGACAATCCCAACTACGGAATGCCATTGGTATAGCAGCACCATTATTAAGTATTTTGATCATATTCAATTTACTATGATCAGATAATTGAACATGTGGAATTCTCCATGATATTAGTGAAATTGTAAGTTTTGCTTTCTCGGTGGAAACATTCGAGTGTACAAGATCTTCATCGTTCTTATTACGCAAGAGTATCAATTCATGTTTACCATTTAATAAAACTTTATTGTAGTCTTCAGCGAATCCTAAAAGAAGTTTGAGTGGTACATAGAAATTAAAATTTCCATTTTGAAGATCTATTTTATCAAGTTTATTCCATCCAGCATTTTGCAACACAACGCTTTCCGTAGGTGATAAAGAAACCAAATTTTTTATGGTACTGGTGGCTCCCAAATATCTTGTATAATCAATTTCAATACCATTCAGTTCATAGCGGATTTCATCAAAGAGATATGCAACAAAATTATTTTTCAACTGAAAGTTGGGTGTAGATTTCGATGTTTTTTCGTCTACAACAAGTCCTTCCACATATATATATAGCTTTCACTGGGTAACACATATAGATCTTGGTTTTGTATTGAAATTCTTATTTCATCGTTGTTGTTAAAAGACTGAAGGTATGGTATGTATGTGTGATAATCCTTTTTGATAATATTTTCGTCAGATATTGGTTTATCTAAAACGTCTATTATTGAACTCATTTTGTTTTCAATTTAAAGTTCAGTGACTTGAGAAAACTCTTGTTTGCTGCTGTAAGCGATTTTTGACGAACAGATCTTTTCAATTGTTGCTTAGATTGTAACGTTTGAGAATTAGATGTTGCTGTAGTATTCTTCGATATACTCGTGTTGTATATTATCATTATTTAGTTGTCCTTAAATGTATTCGTATTGTAATTTCCTCACCTCTGAAATTAATTAAGTCGCCGTTGTGATCAACCACGCGAAGAGCTAGTGAACTTATCTCTCTGGAGTTTACTGGCAAATAAATAAGATTTTTGGGAATCTCAACTATTTTATATCCAGCCGGTACATTAATCGGAAATTCATGTAGTGTATGAGCTTTAGAGTTATTCATATAAGTATTAACCACAATACTGCTTTCAATCCTCAAAAGATTCACCTTAAAGATATTCACTGGAAGATCAGAGTAATGTTCTTTGTTTGGCGTTAATATTCTGCTATTGAATCCTAAAAGTCTACCTATTGTATTTTCTTTATTAAAATATATTGGTTCTTTAGAGCTGCTGACTTTGACTTGCATTGTATTGTTATTAGCTTCAATCAAAATTTTGTTTTCTGGTCTATATCGTTTGTATTGTTCTTCTATATAGTCAACTATATCATTTAATTCATAAGATCCGATCGGTATTTCAATTACAAGTTCACCGATATAAAATATATTGTTGTAGACATCCACATTCGGGATACTGTTGTATGAATGAAAATCAGTTAGAGCACATTCATAGGTTCCGTTTAAATCAATAGGAGGAAAATAATTAGCAGATAGCTCTGATGAATTGGAGCTCAGAGTCAATGTTATTGACATTGTGACTGTTTGATTGTAAATAAAT
This sequence comes from Linnaemya vulpina, assembly GCA_963675445.1. Lineage (NCBI taxonomy): Eukaryota > Metazoa > Arthropoda > Insecta > Diptera > Tachinidae > Linnaemya > Linnaemya vulpina. Next base: position 2,172,976 of record OY776281.1, on the reverse strand, counting down.
GAAGTTAAACACACAGTATGATTTATAAGAAGCAGTTTCGTATTTATTGTTTATTTACTTATTTTAAACTAAATAAAATATTGATGCCATTGTTGTTGTTTTTGTTGTTGTTTATTTATTGTATTCTTCCATTTACAATATCTCATCTTTGCTTATCCAAGAATTGTGCTCATTACCAAAGCCCAGCCACTTGACAAACACCTTATGTCCTTTAGTTTTGAGAACCTTTTCAACTAGGTATGTATTAGGATATCTGGTTTTTGAAAGTTCTTCTTCATAGAATCCGCCTTTAATAGGATTTCCGCGATAGTCTTCTAATAGGATATGTATTCTTGTAGGATATGTATTTTGTACTCTTTTAATTGTAAAGATTTCTGTTGTCCAATTCGGAGTATAACCTTTTTCAAAAATGTTTTTATATTTGCTTATGCGTACATGATTCCCTGTATTAAATTTTGACATTTTATACATCTTTAAATGACTGTATACTGTGTTTAAAAGCTGTTTTTCATTTGTTGAATTTACCTTAATCGGTGACATTTTAATGGTGCGATGAATTTTTCTATTGTATGCATCAAGTAAATCTCTATACATATCAATCCAATTATATGAACCATTTAAGCTAAATTCCTTCCACATCATTCCTTTTAATGTTCTATTGAATCGTTCTACTATTGAGGCTTTCATAGTGCTATATGTTGAGTAGTGATTAATATTGTATTTATTCATCAACTGACTGAAATGTTTATTGAAAAATTCTTTACCATCGTCTGTTTGCAAGTTTTTCGGTATTCGTCCCAATTTGAAAATATTCTCCATTGCCTGAGTTGTTTCGAATGCATTCTTTCTGCTCAAAGGTACTGCCCAAGCAAATTTTGAGAATGTATCAATTACAGTTAGCAAAAATCGATAATTTCTATTGTCTAAGGAATAATTTCCCATTTCAACTAAATCAACTTGATAAAGATCATCTATTCCCTTTCATCACAACTCTACGACGTACAAAACGTTTTCGAGCCTGCTTATGCAATTCATTTACAACATTTCTCTTTGAAGACATCTTAATTTTCCAGTCGCTGTTTTATGTGTGTTGTGATCTACTTGATGCACTTGCACCTATTGATACGAACATGTAATTTTCTATTCTATAAATTTTTTCTCGTAGCTCTTCAATTTCCATATCAAAAAGTGATTTATTACCATCCATTTTCTTATTGATATCCTGCAAATGAGCATTAAGATTTTCTAATTGGAAAGCTACTTCTTGTTGCTGTTTTTTGAATTCAGTTTGCAGAAACAATTTACTGATAACATCGTTTTCCTCCACAGCATTTGCAACATTTTTGATTCTCTTGTATTGGACATCAATGTTTTTGTTCGTATCCATAAAGAAGCCCAACAACTTAGGCGCATTTTTGGTTGAAATTACTTCACTTCTATTGTTAATATAGTGCCCAAATTTATCAACGGACATGTTTTATATAAAAATCTATGTATGTATACAGTTTATACAATTATATTAGCTTCACGTAGTTCTTCAATAATTGAGACAATTTCGTTGTTGTGATTAGTATGGCCTGCAGACTGTGATGCAAGCAGTAGTCTAAGTCGATCTACCAACTCGTTTGGATCATCCCAGTATATATAGTTTGGATTATGAGGGTTAAACTGCATCAAACCCCTTCCTCAATAATTACTTTTTGTTACATCTGATGAGCCTGTATGATTGTCTCTTTTGAAAAGTTTTCCAATAATATGTTTGTACTTATGGGCTATGCTCCCTTTGATTTGACCATCAGACTTATAGCCTCTCCTGTGGGCATTGGTAGCAAGTAATATTTTTTTATAGATTTCAAGCTCGAATTTATCATAGTTTTTTGGTGCTTTATGAAACATTAAAGAAAAAAGTCCTGGCGTGAGCGCCCATATTTGTCCCCCAACCTGTATCTTATCTTGATTTAACTCGATGGTGCTATTACCAAATCCCCATTCGTTATTATTATCTTTATGTGGACCATAGTTAGTATCTAGTTCGTTTCTCGATTGCAATAGTGATAAGTCAGAATAACTTTCTTCATTATTCGAATTTTGTGAGTAAAAGTCATCTTCATCATAATTACTGCTACTTTTACTATTAGATTGCTTAAAAATTTTTTCTTCACTTAGTTTCTTGGGCGTACTCGTTTCCAATTTTATTCTTGAGTTCTGAGGATGAAAACTTTCATTGTCATCAATTCCAGTTTCCTTATCACTCGGTTCTTTTTTAACTGGTCTACCAACGTATTTAGAGCTATTGATAAATTCTTTTAAAGGTTCTGTGATAGGCTTGAATGTATCTGTTAATTGCTGATGTGTATCTATTTCACCAGTTTTTATACTACGAAACTTTTTCTTCAAGATATTTCTTGTTGCCACCAAGTCTTTAAGAATTTGTTCATTCACTTTAGCTATCAGGTCAGTTCAATAGGAAGCAGATCAGGTTATCAGGTCAGTTTAACAGCTATCAGGTCAGTTTATCAGGTACCAGATCAGCTTATCAGGTACCAGATCAGCTTATCAGGTCAGTTTATCAGGTATCAGACCAGCTTATCAGGTCAGTTTAACAGGTATCGGATCAGCTTATCAGGTCAGTTTAACAGGTATCAGGTCAGTTTATCAGGTATCAGATCTGCTTATCTGATCAGTTACAATAATCACATGTATAAAGTTTGAAGTCAGATTAAATACTGCAGGGTGCATTTGATGAACAGTAAATTATATTATGATGAAGTAATCAAATGACTTTCTATAACGCAAATTGTTTAGTTCATTATCTTTACTTATCACCAAAAATCCGTATTTTTCCTTCCAACATTCTCTACAAATTCGTTGAAACATTTCAAAGTTCATGTCGCTGGCAACGTGATCATCATATACATGTTTCATATTTGTCGCATCTTGTTTAAACATAATAATTACATTAGCATTATCTCTTATCAAATGTTTTGGAATCCGCGTGTAAGTCTGACACAAGTAAAATGAGTCTACTTTCTTATGACGACCCATACAAAAATATGCACATATATTGGTCTTTTGTCAAAAATAAAACAAAAAAATCATTGTATAATGATTTTCTGTTAAGCTTCTTACAGTCTAGAAAGCTAAAACCGAGATTAGTTTACAATAAAAGTTCAAAGCTATAAGTTGTGAAAAATTTCTACCGCAATGGATCTAGTGGAAAAATTTAATTCGTACAATACAAAATCCTTAATCCATATAAAGGATCTAGATGAATTATCCAAACACACTGTTGTACGTGCAAATCGAGTAACAACAAAGTATGGGGAAACTTGAGCAGGGAAACCACATAATGTTTCTCCCCAACCGATACAATGCATTGACCAATGCCGAATTAGAAGATCTTTCGAATAATAAATATCGACTACAAAGAAAAGGAGAGCGAAACCTGATCTGAGAAAGCGAGATGAACGAGTTTTTAATACCAAACTCCCAGTACCCCGTTTGGCAGTAAAAAATATGTTATGTTCATATATTTTGTAATTAACAAGAAAAAAAAAATAATAATAAAAAAGAAAATGTTTTTAAATATGTATGTGTATAAATATATATGATTGTGTTTTATTTAATATCTTTGGTTATATCATAAAAAAATTTCAAACATAAGTGACCGCAATTATATGTATTAAAGTTTTGATATTGATTGTAGTTGTATTGCATATTTCTACCTAAATATTTGATTAATTCTAGAGGAGGTTGTAAATTTCCAAAGCTGTCGAAATATTGTTTTTCATTCTTGTTCCTATAGTATGCTACCCAATGAGTACCTGGGCCTGTTGATAAATCCAAATTGATTATTCCACACTCTACAGTCTTTGGTCGTTTTGGTAGTGAATCCAACATATAAACTCCTCTAAAGTGTGGAATATATTTTGAAAATTTTCTTAGATCTAATTCTGATAATGGTCTGTTGGGTAGCATTTCTAATAGTTTTTTGAATGATCTTTACAAACAAGTCCATAACCGTTTTTATATGGTTTAAGGTACAGTCCTTCTCCCACAGCAATAGACTCCATTGCCTTATTGTGTCTGGTGGCTTCCTCAAGTTGTTTTTTTGCATTCTTTGTTGCATTTACAGCTTTGGCTATAGCGGCACCTCCAGTTGCTAGACTACCAAGTGCACCTAGAGCAGTTAGAATCGGTATTATGGGCAAAAAACCACCAATTTTTTGATCATTTTTAATACGCGGTATGATAACACGAGCTTTTTTCCCCTTAAGAGATTTACTGATAGCTTTACGAGCAATCTTAATGGCTGAATTAATATCTTGTGGTTTTTTCTTCTTCAATATCTTTGTTGCTGATTTAATTGTTTTATGAAACAGATTTTTGTCATTTATACGAATTCGTGGTGATGGTATTTTCACTGTATTCCTTTTCTTTGCTTCAACACCCATACCAAGTTTAGTTTTTGCTTTCATTGCGTTGGTGACTATATATGAAAATGTTTTTTCTACAAGATCACTATCTTTTGAAAGAACTCTTTCCCAAGCCGTATTTTCAAGAATTTTGTCAGCTTGATGTCTGCTGTTTAAGTCTTTATTTTTCGAGTAAGCAATATCGTGATGTTTGCAAGCAGCATCCAATAAGTTAATTCCTTTATCTCCTCTATCTAAACGCTTTTGTAATCTTGTGCCAGGTCCACAATACTGGTATCCAGGAAGATGTAACTCAAAAGATAGAGAATTTATTGCTTTATTTAGTAAACCTTCTCCAACGATAGTTTGTTTGTGACTAAAACTTTTGTTATAAAGTACAACCATATTAATTTAATCTACAATAAAAGATATTGTTTGCAAGTTTAGCAAGTAGTTATTAAAATGCGCTTCATAAAACAACATAAAAATATTTTAGTTCGTAATGCTGATATTTGTTCAAATGACAGTAAAAAAATAAGACATAGTTCCTTGTTACCAAAATCTATTCGAGCATTAATAGTTGGTCCTTCAAATTGTGGAAAAACTAACATAATGATTAGTTTGCTGGAAAGTCCTAATGGTCTCAAGTTTGAAAATATTTACTTGTACTCAAAATCTTTATATCAACCTAAATATGAATACCTAAAGAAATTAATTTCACCAATTAAAGGAATCGGATACTACACATTTGCAGAAAACGAGGACGTTGTTCCTCCTAGTGAAGCTAAGCAAAGCAAAACAATATACGTGCATATTTTTGTATGGGTCGTCATAAGAAAGTAGACTCATTTTACTTGTGTCAGACTTACACGCGGATTCCAAAACATTTGTTAAGAGATAATTCTAATGTAATTATTATGTTTAAACAAGATGCGACAAATATGAAACATGTATATGATGATCACGTTGCCAGCGACATGAACTTTGAAGTGTTTCAACGAATTTGTAGAGAATGTTGGAAGGAAAAATACGGATTTTTGGTGATAAGTAAAGATAATGAACTAAACAATGGTCTTTATAGAAAGTCATTTGATTACTTCATCATAATATAATTTACTGTTCATCAAATGCACCCTGCAGTATTTAATCTGACTTCAAACTTTATACATGTGATTATTGTAACTGATCAGATAAGCAGATCTGATACCTGATAAACTGACCTGATACCTGTTAAACTGACCTGATAAGCTGGTCTGATACCTGATAAACTGACCTGATAAGCTGATCTGGTACCTGATAAGCTGATCTGGTACCTGATAAACTGACCTGATAGCTGTTAAACTGACCTGATAACCTGATCTGCTTCCTATTGAACTGACCTGATAGCTAAAATGAATGAACAAATTCTTAAAGACTTGGTGGCAACAAGAAATATCTTGAAGAAAAAGCTTCGTAGTATAAAAACTGGTGAAATAGATACACATCAGCAATTAACAGATACATTCAAGCCTATCACAGAACCTTTAAAAGAATTTATCAATAGCTCTAAATACGTTGGTAGACCAGTTAAAAAAGAACCGAGTGATAAGGAAACTGGAATTGATGACAATGAAAGTTTTCATCCTCAGAACTCAACAATAAAATTGGAAACGAGTACGCCCAAGAAACTAAGTGAAGAAAAAATTTTTAAGCAATCTAATAGTAAAAGTAGCAGTAATTATGATGAAGATGACTTTTACGCACAAAATTCGAATAATGAAGAAAGTTATTCTGACTTATCACTATTGCAATCGAGAAACGAACTAGATACTAACTATGGTCCACATAAAGATAATAATAACGAATAGAGATTTGGTAATAGCACCATCGAGTTAAATCAAGATAAGATACAGGTTGGGGGACAAATATGGGCACTCACGCCAGGACTTTTTTCTTTAATGTTTCATAAAGCACCAAAAAACTATGATAAATTCGAGCTTGAAATCTATAAAAAAAATATTACTTGCTACCAATGCCCACAGGAGAGGCTATAAGTCTGATGGTCAAATCAAAGGGAGTATAGCCCATAAGTACAAACATATTATTGGAAAACTTTTCAAAGGAGACAATCATACAGGCTCATCAGATGTAACAAAAAGTAATTATTGAGGAAGGGGTTTGATGCAGTTTAACCCTCATAATCCAAACTATATATACTGGGATGATCCAAACGAGTTGGTAGATCGACTTAGACTACTGCTTGCATCACAGTCTGCAGGCCATACTAATCACAACAACGAAATTGTCTCAATTATTGAAGAACTACGTGAAGCTAATATAATTGTATAAACTATATACATACATAGATTTTTATATAAAACATGTCCGTTGATAAATTTGGGCATTATATTAACAATAGAAGTGAAGTAATTTCAACCAAAAATGCGCCTAAGTTGTTGGGCTTCTTTATGGATACGAACAAAAACATTGATGTCCAATACAAGAGAATCAAATATGTTGCAAATGCTGTGGAGGAAAACGATGTTATCAGTAAATTGTTTCTGCAAACTGAACTCAAAAAACAGCAACAAGAAGTAGCTTTCCAGTTAGAAAATCTTAATGCTCATTTGCAGGATATCAATAAGAAAATGGATGGTAATAAATCACTTTTTGATATGGAAATTGAAGAGCTACGAGAAAAAATTTATAGAATAGAAAATTACATGTTCGTATCAATAGGTGCAAGTGCATCAAGTAGATCACAACACACATAAAACAGCGACTGGAAAATTAAGATGTCTTCAAAGAGAAATGTTGTAAATGAATTGCATAAGCAGGCTCGAAAACGTTTTGTACGTCGTAGAGTTGTGACGAAAGGAATAGATGATCTTTGGCAAGTTGATTTAGTTGAAATGGGAAATTATTCCTTAGACAATAGAAATTATCGATTTTTGCTAACTGTAATTGATACATTCTCAAAATTTGCTTGGGCAGTACCTTTGAGCAGAAAGAATGCATTCGAAACAACTCAGGCAATGGAGAATATTTTGAAATTGGGACGAATACCGAAAAACTTGCAAACAGACGATGGTAAAGAATTTTTCAATAAACATTTCAGTCAGTTGATGAATAAATACAATATTAATCACTACTCAACATATAGCACTATGAAAGCCTCAATAGTAGAACGATTCAATAGAACATTAAAAGGAATGATGTGGAAGGAATTTAGCTTAAATGGTTCATATAATTGGATTGATATGTATAGAGATTTACTTGATGCATACAATAGAAAAATTCATCGCACCATTAAAATGTCACCGATTAAGGTAAATTCAACAAATGAAAAACAGCTTTTAAACACAGTATACAGTCATTTAAAGATGTATAAAATGTCAAAATTTAATACAGGGAATCATGTACGCATAAGCAAATTTAAAACATTTTTGAAAAAGGTTATACTCCGAATTGGACAACAGAAATCTTTACAATTAAAAGAGTACAAAATACATATCCTACAAGAATACATATCCTATTAGAAGACTATCGCGGAAATCCTATTAAAGGCGGATTCTATGAAGAAGAACTTTCAAAAACCAGATATCCTAATACATACCTAGTTGAAAAGGTTCTCAAAACTAAAGGACATAAGGGGTTTGTCAAGTGGCTGGGCTTTGGTAATGAGCACAATTCTTGGATAAGCAAAGATGAGATATTGTAAATGGAAGAATACAATAAATAAACAACAACAAAAACAACAACAATGGCATCAATATTTTATTTAGTTTAAAATAAGTAAATAAACAATAAATACGAAACTGCTTCTTATAAATCATACTGTGTGTTTAACCTCATTTATTTACAATCAAACAGTCACAATGTCAATAACATTGACTCTGAGCTCCAATTCATCAGAGCTATCTGCTAATTATTTTCCTCCTATTGATTTAAACGGAACCTATGAATGTGCTCTAACTGATTTTCATTCATACAACAGTGTCCCGAATGTGGATGTCTACAACAATATATTTTATATCGGTGAACTTGTAATTGAAATACCGATCGGATCTTATGAATTAAATGATATAGTTGACTATATAGAAGAACAATACAAACGATATAGACCAGAAAACAAAATTTTGATTGAAGCTAATAACAATACAATGCAAGTCAAAGTCAGCAGTTCTAAAGAACCAATATATTTTAATAAAGAAAATACAATAGGTAGACTTTTAGGATTCAATAGCAGAATATTAACGCCAAACAAAGAACATTACTCTGATCTTCCAGTGAATATCTTTAAGGTGAATCTTTTGAGGATTGAAAGCAGTATTGTGGTTAATACTTATATGAATAACTCTAAAGCTCATACACTACATGAATTTCCGATTAATGTACCGGCTGGATATAAAATAGTTGAGATTCCCAAAAATCTTATTTATTTGCCAGTAAACTCCAGAGAGATAAGTTCACTAGCTCTTCGCGTGGTTGATCACAACGGCGACTTAATTAATTTCAGAGGTGAGGAAATTACAATACGAATACATTTAAGGACAACTAAATAATGATAATATACAACACGAGTATATCGAAGAATACTACAGCAACATCTAATTCTCAAACGTTACAATCTAAGCAACAATTGAAAAGATCTGTTCGTCAAAAATCGCTTACAGCAGCAAACAAGAGTTTTCTCAAGTCACTGAACTTTAAATTGAAAACAAAATGAGTTCAATAATAGACGTTTTAGATAAACCAATATCTGACGAAAATATTATCAAAAAGGATTATCACACATACATACCATACCTTCAGTCTTTTAACAACAACGATGAAATAAGAATTTCAATACAAAACCAAGATCTATATGTGTTACCCAGTGAAAGCTATATATATGTGGAAGGACTTGTTGTAGACGAAAAAACATCGAAATCTACACCCAACTTTCAGTTGAAAAATAATTTTGTTGCATATCTCTTTGATGAAATCCGCTATGAACTGAATGGTATTGAAATTGATTATACAAGATATTTGGGAGCCACCAGTACCATAAAAAATTTGGTTTCTTTATCACCTACGGAAAGCGTTGTGTTGCAAAATGCTGGATGGAATAAACTTGATAAAATAGATCTTCAAAATGGAAATTTTAATTTCTATGTACCACTCAAACTTCTTTTAGGATTCGCTGAAGACTACAATAAAGTTTTATTAAATGGTAAACATGAATTGATACTCTTGCGTAATAAGAACGATGAAGATCTTGTACACTCGAATGTTTCCACCGAGAAAGCAAAACTTACAATTTCACTAATATCATGGAGAATTCCACATGTTCAATTATCTGATCATAGTAAATTGAATATGATCAAAATACTTAATAATGGTGCTGCTATACCAATGGCATTCCGTAGTTGGGATTGTCATATGAATCCACACCTTAATACGGGAACCAATCACATATGGAATGTTAAACTGGCCGCTAATAAAGAACGCCCTCGTTTTGTCTTGATTGCCTTTCAACAAGAAAACAAGTTTGTTCATTGTGATCTTACTAACTTAAAAGTACATTTAAACTCAACCTCTTACCCATATGACGATCTTAATATAAAATTCAAAAATGAGCGCTATGCGATTCTATATGATATGTATCTAAGATTCCAACAAAGCTACTACATGAAACAACCCCAACCTCTTCTAACAGGTCAAGAGTTTAAAAATAACGCTCCAATTATTGTAGTTGATGTAAGTCACCAAAACGAAACGCTCAATACCGGACCAATCGACATAAAAATTGAATTTGAAACAGCAACAAATATTCCAGCAAAAACATCAGCTTACTGCGTTCTTATTCATGACCGCGTAATAGAATACATACCAATAAAAGGTCAAGTCCGGAAGCTCTTATAAATTAAATAACATGGATGGTGATATTGTTTTTGTAGACTTGCAAGGTTTCAAAACTAATTCAAATGACTTCATCGCAAAAGAACTAGCTGTAGTTTTCAGCAACAAGGAATGGTTCAATTTCATCATAAAACCTCCTTTTGATTTCGCATGTTTATCAGCCAAAAAACAGAGAGAAGCAGTTTGGTTAACAAAAAACTATCATCATATTAACTGGAATGATGGATCAGTCTCATTTCAAAGCGTTTGCAAGTTTTTAAAATCGAATATAAGAAATTCACAAATATATGTTAAGGGGGGAGAGAAGAAAAAATGGCTGGAAAAAATTATTCATCAAACAGTTTATAACATTGAAGACATTGGCTGCATTAATTTCAAACAAATGGAAACTAAGCATTCCATATATCTCTATTGTAGCTATCACGACTATGGTGTTTGTGCCTTAAGGAGTGCAATTTTACTTAAAAATGAAAGTGTTAACAAACTTTTAAATAAATGCTTATAAAAATTAAATTAAATGTCTTTTTATTTCAAACAAAAAACCTACATACATATTTATTTTTTTCAGAGAACACACAACCAAACATACACAATGGTTCATTCATTCATTCAAATGGTCAAGGGAATATTTGGGCACAAAGAATAAACGCTTATTATTTGTTTGTATGTATATGCGTAAATGAAATAAATTTGTAGATATTTATGTACGCATGAATATGTACACCTTATCACATTTTATACTGACCAGGAAAGCAAGAAAGCGGACTGTCATACAGACTCACCAATCGCCACACACACAGGCTGTCTGACAGCCAGACATTCCAACCGCCACTCAGACCACAAAAAACACATACACTTAAACATAGCATAAATATTCATATTCTACAAAATACAGAAATCGCACCACCATCCAGATCCCCAAATAAAATCCATCGATGATCGTCATGTATAAAATAAACAAAACATCAGTTTCAATATTTATGCAATAGTAATTTTTTTTTTCACAACGTCTTCAAGATCAGAATAATCAAATTATTCCTCCAGACTCAAGTATTGCAAGCAAAAAAGTAAAAAAAAAAAAAAACACTGAATTGCTGGACGACAAATCTTAAGTAAACACACCAAATTTTAATAAGCAAAAAAATAAAAGAAAAAATCTCACTCCAGCAAGAAGGAACGAACCACAAACATTAAGGGTATCCATATATAACTACTACACCTTTTAAATAGTGTAATTCCTAAAAATGCTTCTAAATTTTTTTATTCACCAGGCGTACACAGTGTAAATGGACAGACAGAAATTCCCACGCTCACATACCGACGGACATGTATTCTCAAGGTCACATATGGACAGACACAAATTCCCACGCTCACATACCGACGGACATGTATTCTCAAGGTCACATATGGACAGACACAAATTCCCAAGCTCACATACCGACGGACATGTATTCTCAAGGTCACATATGGACAGACACAAATTCCCACGCTCACATACCGACGGACATGTATTCTCAAGGGCACATATGGACAGACACAAATTCCCACGCCTACCCCAACATTTTATTTAAAAAAAAACAACAATGTGAACGCCCCTATTAAACCGTGGGAAAAAATACACACACGAACACACACAAAATGAAATTTGAGAATTTTGTGAAATTTGAGAATTTTGGCAATTAAAATTGAAAAATTTCAAATTTAATTGCTGAAATTTAATATTTTTAATGGTCCCAGCACATACAGTTCCCTACTACTCACGATCACGCAACCGCCGGACATCTTGATATACGCAAAACCGGAAATAGAATTGCCCTGTGTTATTATTGGCCGGGGATGTTCCGAAATATTAGCCGGTATATAAGAAAATGTGAATTGTGTCAACGTACCGACCAAGAGCAGGAGCAAATTTTATCAAATAACGTCCACTCAAACAATTCGAAAAATATGAAAAATATAGATAACCAATCGTGTCGTAAATATCGCCCTAACAATGGTCCGAATTACTATGGTAATCAGCATCGCAACTATTTGGGCAGTTTTTCTCACAATGGCTCCAAACAGCAACAGTCCCAACCGCGTTCCAATCCATGCATGTTGCCTAGAAATTGTCAGCAGAATAACAACAACCGCTAAAACAACAGTGGCAGTGACAGTAGCGGTGGCAAACCACCTTCCGACAGTGAAGGCCACTGATTTAAAACAACAATGCCAACTTCTGGCAATGAAGTATACAGCTGGCGCAATGATTTCATCTATTCTTCGGCTCACAACTGCGGCAATACGTTTGGAAACTCGCCTAACACTCACCAAGGGTATAAGCAACGTAAATGCTACTCCAAACAACCTCAAAGTCAGTCTTTATATCGCGTCAATCCTCAAAGCATTGGCTCCAGACGATTCGTCTCTAATGGCACTGCAACTGCTCACAACAATTCTCCAGGGTATCTTAACAATAAAGGTACCAATGTTCTACACTTAACCTTTGGTCTCTCACATCAAATCAAGAATGCATATGACATTCCTCCGGAGGTCAGAACTAACCTCGAACAGGTCCTCCGAAGACGCAAACCTAACCAGCGCCTGAACTTCCTGAACAAAGTGGGGAAGTACGATACCAGGTAATCATAAGACGAAATGGGCAACACGAGGTTCACCGATTGCCGGACTGAAGTCCAAATGCGCCCTGATACATCATATCATATTTCTTATTTATTTATTTTGTTTGCCTTTGTAAGTATCGGGTATTGAATACCACCTCCTATTTTATTAATGAATTTTATAATTTTTTAACACAAGTGTAATATATTACTTTTATAATTTTTCTTATTGCCTTTGCACAATGGCTAATTATTTTTAAAATGTCTTAGAACAAAGACCCAACAGATGTATTCTTAGAATATTTCGTAGTATTTATTGTTTTGATTATCCGAAAAGGAGGGGCAATGTGACGAGCCAAAATTCAGAGTTCGTTTTTGGCGCACATGAATCCTGTAAGTTAGTTATTTTTTGCCATTGCTTCTCCTTATGTATTATTGCTATTTTGAAATAAGTATATTTTGAATTAGACCATGATGAAGAATCGTTACTATACTTTAAACAAACATGGAACATTGAATTACTAATGTTGAGTTTACTTTTAAGGATAAATAATACAATATTACACAAACTTAGAATTAAATTTAAAATATTAACGGCCGTTATACGGCGCCACCTGACATCAAATCAGGGCAACATAGATCAGAGATTATTAAATGTTACAACACTGCTGTCCTCAACAGCTGTTGGATTACTTATGTATGTGTAAACAAACACCATGAGGCTGTAGATTCGTAAGTTCAACGACGACACTACATGCACAAGGGGATAATATAAGACAGTTGATTTACAAGTAGATGATCAGTCAGTCGCCGGCCAGCAACTTGGTAAGACGTGTAGAGTTAACTTAGAATATTATTCAATTTAACTCAACTAGTCAAACGAAGTAAAAGAGGTCGCTTCTAATTGGGTGAGATAGAATTTTATTCACCACCCCAGTAGAAGAAATTCCCTCTGTCGGGTCTTACTGCGGGCTTTGTCTTTCGTAGGCAGGATAGAACCTTGTTCACCCTGTCTCGTTGACTATAAGTCTGTAAGTTCGTCGTCGCCGTGCTGCGATTCCTAAGGGACCCTCCAGTGCGCAAGAGCGAAGGGAGAACGTATAACTTCGGCGGGCTGAGGCTGATGCAGAATCTTATTCGCTCAGTGGCAGCAAGTCGGCGTTTAGACTGTGGGCAGCGACCGTGAGTCGAAGCAGAATTTTATTCTTCCGCCTAAAGAACGTCTGCCAAATTCCCCATAAGCATAAATATAGCCCGGTGTCGGGCGAGAGCATTTATTTAGAGAGACCACTCGTGTTGCGTACGGATGTTTAACGGAAGCATGTTGTCGGAGACTTGGTGTCAGAGTCTAGTTATTAATGAGATATACAGCTAGGTTAAGAGAACTGCGAACAAATACTTTTTTTAAAGAGAAAATTAAAGGTGGTTCTACTCTTTCATCAGAAGAAATATAAATATTTGTAACGGACCCTGGCAGCCGCGAGCCTGCCCAGCATAGAGCAAGAATATGTCGTTACAATATATATATATATATATATATATATATATATATATATATTGTTACGTTTTTAGACCTTTTCGTAAAAACGGTTTTATTACTTATCCTTCAAGGATTCGTTTTATTGCATCAAATTAAAACACGGACAAATTAATTTAAGAAATTTAATGCGGCAACACTTTATTTATTACTTTATTTACACGAGCATTTGTACTTCTCAACCCTCAGCGATGTTAACACGTCTATATTTGAAATCACACTGATTATTGCTGAGTTCTGGCAGCGCCTTTATATAGCAAAAATGACGTCGTCTGGTAACCTCGCGAAAGTTCTGGGTATGGTGGTTGTATTTTATTTGGCATGTGTGTGTTTGTATGACAATGCTTACGTGTTTGGTTTGCTTATGGTAACTATGTGTGTTTGAATGTGTGAGTGTTCTGTGTGTTTTGCCTATGGTAACTATGTGTGGTTGTATGAATGAGTGTGTGGTTTTGTTTCTTCTACGTGTATATGGCTGTGTATACTTGTGAATCTATTTAGTTTTATTAGCAGCGAATACTTGCATACAAGATCATTAAAAATAACATCTCTTAGCATTTATGTTGCTATGTTTGTTGTTGTTGTGGTTTACTCTTATTGGCACAGCCTTGAATGATCTTGTATATTCTGGAGTATTCTATTTCCGTTAATTTGAATATTATCTATATAGTGTTGACCAGGGTTGTAACATTTTGACAACTATAGATTAATTGGTAGTGCTGCCAAGTACATATAGCCACATTGTCGTTTATTTTAAATCTATTTCTAATCTTTGTAACAATATATATATATATATATATCTATATATTGTTACGTTTTTAGATCTTTTCGTAAAAACGGTTTTATCACTTATCCTTCAAGGATTCGTTTTATTGCATCAAATTAAAACACGGACAAATTAATTTTTGAAATATAATGCGGCAACACTTTATTTATCAACTTATTTACACTAGTATTTGTTCTACTCAACACTTAGCGATGTTAACACGTCTATATTTGAAATCACTCTGACTATCGCTGAGCTCTGGCAGTGCCTTTATATAGCAAAAATGACGTCGTCTGGTAACCTCGCGAAAGTTTTGGGCATGGTGGTTGTATTTTACTTGACATGTGTGGGTTTGTATACATGACAATTCTGACTTGTTTGGTTTGCTTATGGTAACTATGTGTGGTTGAATGTATGAGTGTTCTGTGTGTTTTGCCTATGGTAACTATGAGTGGTTGTATGGATGAGTGTGTGGTTTTGTTTCTTCTACGTGTATATGGCTGTGTATACTTGTGAATCTGTTTAGCTTTATTAGCAGCGAATACTTGCATACAAGATCATTAAGAATAACATCTCTTAGCATTTATGTTGCTAGGTTTGTTGTTGTTGTGGTTTACTCTTATTGGCACAGCCTTGAATGATCTTGTATATTCTGGAGTATTCCATTTCCGTTAATTTGAATATTATCTATATAGTGTTGACCAGGGTTGTAACATTTTGACAACTATAGATTAATTGGCAGTGCTGCCAAGTACATATAGCCACATTGTCGTTTTATTTTAAATCTATTTCTAATCTTTGTAACACTGCCGCCCACTTAAGCCTGTTCGACCCGAATAGGCATACAATCACCTTTTCCATAGTGCGCCAATCGTTCAAAATGTACTATCTTCATTTTCGACCTTGGGCTATTGTGCTTCTGTATCCGGTATACAACGTCATTCACTCTCTTAATCACTTTATACGGGCCATCCCAGTGAGTCTGTAATTTTGGGGACAATCCTTTCTTCCGTTGTGGGTTATACAGTAAAACCAATTGTCCTTCCATAAATCCCTCCGAGTTTGCTGCGCGGTCATACCTAGCCTTCATCTTGTCACTGACCATCTTGATTCTATTGCGCACGAACTCATGCAGTTCGTTTAAGTCCTCCTTCTCCTGGGACGTAATAGCTGCTTCTTCTACAGTTGGCTTAACACCAAATTCCAAATCACCAGGTAGTTTTAATTCCGTCCCGAAGATAATTTTGGCTGGCGTTCTCGATGTTGAGTCGTGTACAGCTGACCTATATGCCATCAAAAATTTGGGGATGTGCTCGTCCCAATCCCTCTGATGGGTGCTTACTACTTTTCGTAGGTACTCTTCTAAGGTGCGATTGAACCTTTCTACCATGCCATCAGACTGTGGATGCAGCGGCGTCGTTCTGGTTTTCTTTATCCCATATAACTCGCACATTTCCCTGAATATGGCAGACTCGAAATTCCTTCCTTGGTTGGAATGTAATTCTATTGGGACACCAAGGCGACATACCCAGTTGTTGACGAATGCATTTACAATTGTCTTTGTTTCCTTGTTAGGTATAGCATACACCTCTGGCCATTTACTGAAATAGTCCATTACCACAAGTACATAACGATTTCCGGCTTCGGTGACAGGAAAGGGACCTGCTACATCCATTGCGATCCGCTCGAATGGTGCTCCTGAGTTGTATTGTTGCAGCTGTCCCCGGCTTCTTCTTACTGGGCCTTTGGCTGCTATGCACTGTGGGCAGTTTGCTATCCAGTCAGCTACGGCTTGTTGACATCCAACCCAATAAAAACGCTGCTTCAGTTTCTCAAGTGTTTTTGTTACTCCAAGATGACCGCCACTGGGTCCATTATGAAACTCCTGTAAAACTTTACTTATCTTGGAGTATGGCACAACTATTAAATTTGAAGTTGTTTTGCCATCTACACTTTCCCATACGCGGTATAAACACCCTTTTATTACCTTAAGGCTGTTCCACTGAGCCCAATAAGATTTGGCGAGTGAACTTTCAGCCGAAATTTCATTCCGGGATGGTCGTCTGTCCTCTTCTTTGGCCGCTATAATTTTCCTTAGTATATCGTCGTCCCTCTGTTCCGCTGACCAGTCTTCATCAGGGCCGATGTGCATTAGCCGAACATCCACAACGCCTTCTTTTTGCTCGGTTCTAACACAATGTTTACACTCTAAACAGCACGATCTTCTCGAAAGAGCATCAGCATTTTTATGCTTTGTGCCCCTTCTATGCTCAATGCTGAAGTCGTAGCTCTGCAGGCGCTCAATCCACCTTGCCAGTTGCCCTTCAGGATTTTTAAACTGCAATAGCCATCTCAGTGCAGAATGATCGGTCCTTAATGTAAAGTGTTGACCATACAGGTACTTATGGTAATGTTTAATGCATTCCAATACCGCCAGAAGCTCACGTCGTGTCACACAGTAATTCCTCTCAGGTTTTGAGAGTACAGGGCTATAGTACCCTATGACCTGCTCAGTGCCATTTACTACTTGGGATAGCACACCCCCTAAGCCATAGCCGCTCGCATCAGTATCCAGCACAAATTTTTCTCCAGCTATGGGATACGCTTGCACTGGTGACGTACATAATAATTCTTTGAGTTTCTGGAAGGATTTTTCCTGTGGCTCGCCCCAATGGTATGGTCTTGACTTCTTTGTCAGCTCATGCAAGCTTGCAGCTACACTGGCAAAATTCGGCACAAAACGTCTGTAGTATGTGCAAAGGCCCAAAAAGCTGCGCAATTCATGAAGATTTTTAGGCTGATGCCAGTCCCTTACTGCTTTTATTTTATCTTCATCTGTTGACATTCCGTCTGCTGTAACACGATGCCCCAAATATTTTACTTCTTTCTGGAACAATGCACATTTCTTCAAGCTGAGTTTCAATCCAGCTGATGACATTCGTTCAAGAACTTCTGCCATGTTTTTGAGGTGTTCATCAAAAGTTTTCCCCATCACGATTATGTCATCGAGATATACCAAGCACGTCTTCCAGTGAAGTCCTATCAGTACCTTCTCCATTAGGCGTTCAAATGTGGCCGGAGCATTGCAGAGACCAAATGGCATGACTTTGAACTGCCATAATCCGTTGCTGACACTGAAGGCAGTTTTCTCCTTGTCCTTTTCTGCGATCTCCACTTGCCAATATCCGCTTCGCAAGTCCAGCGTAGAGAACCATTTGGTACCAGCTAGCGTGTCCAAAGTGTCATCGATCCTGGGGAGCGGATAACTGTCCTTCTTGGTTATGTCATTGAGCTTCCTGTAGTCTACGCAGAATCTAGTACTGCCATCTTTCTTTTTAACTAAGACTACAGGCGAACTCCAAGGACCAGAAGATGGCTCGATTACGCCATCACGCTTCATTTCACCTACAAGCTCTTTTACTTTATCCCGCTTTGCTAGGGGTACGCTTCTGGGTGGCTGTTTAATCGGCCTAGCTTCGCCTGTGTTAATTTCATGTTTAACCAATGCAGTTCTACCCTGGCTTTGGCTTCCCATGGCGAAGATACTGGCATGCCTTTTTAGTAACTGCTTGGCTTTATTTTTATCTGTCGCTGATAGACCTGCTACCCATTTCTCTACGTATTCCTCAAATTGTTCACGTTCTTTTGCGGACAAATTAGTAGGCTCTATCTTCTTCTCGCAGTTTATTATTGCCTCTGCTGGAGTACACTGGCCAACATCGGAACTTTCTTTGATGAATTTTTCATGGTCTGACAAGTTAAGCACTCTTATAGGGACTATTCCTCCTTCACTAGTTTTCACTAGAGCTGTCGCTGTTATAAGCTCTCTCTTTAGATCTGCCGGTTCTACAACCCACAACCGATTGTCCTCACAATCTCCCTTCATCCGCGCCCATATGACTGTTTCAGACTGCGGCGGTATTGTCTGACTCTCAATAGCAAATACTCTTGTTACTTGCGGTTTATTGTCATATCCAACATCAAGGGGTATTTCCACATTACGCCAAATCATCAGCTGTTGTCCCATATGTAGATTAATGCCATGATTAATCATAAAATCGGCTCCAATAATAACCTCATCGACAATATCGGCAACAATAAACACATGTCTCACGTTGATGTTGGCTATAGTCACCTTCACCTCAATCTTACCATAGACAGTGGCAGGCTCTCCAGTAGCTGTACGTAGCTGTATATTTCTTAACCGCTCGCACTTCCCCTTTACTATATCGGGCCTTATTATTGACTGCGATGCCCCTGTGTCTATGGTAAGTACGTGCTTTTCCCCGTTGATGTGTCCGGACGCAGTGAGGTTGCTATTTTTTTGCTGCATCACTGATATGGATATTGTGGGGCCCTCGTTTGTGAGAGCTAGCTCTTGCCCCTTAGTGCTAGCTCGTTTTAGTTTAACGGGGACTCTTGTGATGTTGTTTGGTTCACCCGTTTGCTGTTTCTTGGCGGCGAAACAGATCTACTTCTCTTCCTTTGTGCTTTGCAGCTGCGCTGAAAATGACCGATCTTTCCGCAGTTAAAGCACTTAGGCTTTTCTTTGATAGCCTTCTCTGCCAGCAGTTGTCGCATTGCCTCCTTAACGCTTGCCACTAGGTTGTTACCCTCCTCAGACAAAACCTCCACATTCCGCACTTTACATATCTGTGGCTTGAAAACCATCCTGGCAGTCTCTTGAGCCAGCGCAAATGACACAGTTTCAGCGAAAGTGGATTTCTGCGTAGCGCACACCGCCAGTTTAACATCAGAGTCGCGAATGCCGTTAACGAAGGCCTCAGTTTTAAAATGGTCCAGGAACGGGTGACTCTCGCCTGGATATGTGAGCTGCACTAAACGCTCGATTTCCATTGCGAAATCTTGTAGAGATTCGTTAGGCTTCTGAACTCTACATCGCAATTCCATTCTGTATAAATCGCGCTTGTGCTCACCACCATACTTGCGCTGCAATGCTGCCATTATTTCATTATAGTTGTTTCTGCAGCTTACTGGCACAGTCTCAAGTACCTCTGCGGCTGTACCCTTTAAGGACAAGATCAACACTATGGCCTTTTCTTCAGCATCCCATCCATTTCTGCTAGCCACCGTCTCAAACTGGAATTTGAAGATGCCTAATGGTACGCTGCCGTCGAAGCATGGCGTTTTTGTCCGCGCAGAAACCTCCGCAACTGCTCGTACTGGCCCGCCACTACACTCCAGGTTATGCATTTTGTTCTCTAGAGCATGCAATTTCTCTTCGAACTCCTTTGCATGCTGTTCCAGGCCACCGCGTTCTAGATGTTGCACTCTATCCGCCAGCTCTGAGAATTTATTCTCAATAGAATCCACCCTCCTGTTAATGGCTTCAGAAACCTCTACGAGGGTCTCGTTCATGGCTTTATTTGACTCCTGTATTTCGGCTACAAGTTTTTCCTGCATCTGCTGATTTTCGGCTACAAGTTTTTCTTGCATCTGCTGATTTTCGGCTACAAGCTTTTCCTGCATCTGCTGAGTTTCGGCTACAAGCTTTTCCTGCATCTGCTGAGAGTTCTGTTTTATTTCAGTTATTTCGGCCACAAGCTTTTCCTGCATCTGCTGAGAGTTCTGTTTGTTTGGATCATCATAGCAGCGAACATTGAATTTATGTCCATGCTGCTGGTCGTGGCAGGAGGGCATACCTGCACATCGTCTTTGTCCTCAAATTCGTATGTCCCGATGTCCATGCCGCGATTCTTAAACTCATCTATCAGCCTCTTCTGCAGTTCAGCCTTGTTACCTGCAGTTGGCAATTCCAGCTTACTGAGCTCCTTTTTCAGCTGTTCAACTTTTAGCTCATCAAATTTCATGATTATTTATTTTAATTTTTATAATATCCTTTTTTTTTAAATTGCAAAGTCCTTTTAATTATTTTTGCAATCCCACCTCTGACACCAATTGTTACGTTTTTAGACCTTTTCGTAAAAACGGTTTTATTACTTATCCTTCAAGGATTCGTTTTATTGCATCAAATTAAAACACGGACAAATTAATTTAAGAAATTTAATGCGGCAACACTTTATTTATTACTTTATTTACACGAGCATTTGTACTTCTCAACCCTCAGCGATGTTAGCACGTCTATATTTGAAATCACACTGATTATTGCTGAGTTCGGGCAGCGCCTTTATATAGCAAAAATGACGTCGTCTGGTAACCTCGCGAAAGTTCTGGGTATGGTGGTTGTATTTTACTTGGCATGTGTGTGTTTGTATGACAATGCTGACTTGTTTGGTTTGCTTATGGTAACTATGTGTGTTTGAATTTATGAGTGTTCTGTGTGTTTTGCCTATGGTAACTATGAGTGGTTGTATGAATGGGTGTGTGGTTTTGTTTCTTCTACGTGTATATGGCTGTGTATACTTGTGAATCTATTTAGTTTTATTAGCAGCGAATACTTGCATACAAGATCATTAAGAATAACATCTCTTAGCATTTACGTTGCTATGTTTGTTGTTGTTGTGGTTTACTCTTATTGGCACAGCCTTGAATGATCTTGTATATTCTGGAGTATTCCATTTCCGTTAATTTGAATATTATCTATATAGTGTTGACCAGGGTTGTAACATTTTGACAACTATAGATTAATTGGTAGTGCTGCCAAATACATATAGCCACATTGTCGTTTATTTTAAATCTATTTCTAATCTTTGTAACAATATATATATATATATATATATATATATCTATATATTGTTACGTTCTTAGATCTTTTCGTAAAAACGGTTTTATCACTTATCCTTCAAGGATTCGTTTTATTGCATCAAATTAACACACGGACAAATTAATTTTTGAAATATAATGCGGCAACACTTTATTTATCAACTTATTTACACGAGTATTTGTTCTACTCAACACTTAGCGATGTTAACACGTCTATATTTGAAATCACTCTGACTATCGCTGAGCTCTGGCAGCGCCTTTATATAGCAAAAATGACGTCGTCTGGTAACCTCGCGAAAGTTTTGGGCATGGTGGTTGTATTTTACTTGACATGTGTGTGTTTGTATACATGACAATTCTGACTTGTTTGGTTTGCTTATGGTAACTATGTGTGGTTGAATGTATGAGGGTTCTGCGTGTTTTGCCTATGGTAACTATGAGTGGTTGTATGGATGAGTGTGTGGTTTTGTTTCTTCTACGTGTATATGGCTGTGTATACTTGTGAATCTGTTTAGCTTTATTAGCAGCGAATACTTGCATACAGGATCATTAAGAATAACATCTCTTAGCATTTATGTTGCTAGGTTTGTTGTTGTTGTGGTATACTCTTATTGGCACAGCCTTGAATGATCTTGTATATTCTGGAGTATTCCATTTCCGTTAATTTGAATATTATCTATATAGTGTTGACCAGGGTTGTAACATTTTTACAACTATAGATTAATTGGCAGTGCTGCCAAGTACATATAGCCACATTGTCGTTTTATTTTAAATCTATTCCTAATCTTTGTAACACTGCCGCCCACTTAAGCCTGTTCGACCCGAATAGGCATACAATCACCTCTTCCATAGTGCGCCAATCGTTCGAGATGTACTATCTTCATTTTCGACCTTGGGCTATTGTGCTTCTGTATCCGGTATACAACGTCATTCACTCTCTTAATCACTTTATACGGGCCATCCCAGTGAGTCTGTAATTTTGGGGACAATCCTTTCTTCCGTTGTGGGTTATACAGTAAAACCAATTGTCCTTCCATAAATCCCTCCGAGTTTGCTGCGCGGTCATACCTAGCCTTCATCTTGTCACTGACCATCTTGATTCTATTGCGCACGAACTCATGCAGTTCGTTTAAGTCCTCCTTCTCCTGGGACGTAATAGCTGCTTCTTCTACAGTTGGCTTAACACCAAATTCCAAATCACCAGGTAGTTTTAATTCCGTCCCGAAGATAATTTTGGCTGGCGTTCTCGATGTTGAGTCGTGTACAGCTGACCTATATGCCATCAAAAATTTGGGGATGTGCTCGTCCCAATCCCTCTGATGGGTGCTTACTACTTTTCGTAGGTACTCTTCTAAGGTGCGATTGAACCTTTCTACCATGCCATCAGACTGTGGATGCAGCGGCGTCGTTCTGGTTTTCTTTATCCCATATAACTCGCACATTTCCCTGAATATGGCAGACTCGAAATTCCTTCCTTGGTTGGAATGTAATTCTATTGGGACACCAAAGCGACATACCCAGTTGTTGACGAATGCATTTACAATTGTCTTTGCTTCCTTGTTAGGTATAGCATACACCTCTGGCCATTTACTGAAATAGTCCATTACCACAAGTACATAACGATTTCCGGCTTCGGTGACAAGAAAGGGACCTGCTACATCCATTGCGATCCGCTCGAATAGTGCTCCTGAGTTGTATTGTTGCAGCTGTCCCCGGCTTCTTCTTACTGGGCCTTTGGCTGCTATGCACTGTGGGCAGTTTGCTATCCAGTCAGCTACGGCTTGTTGACATCCAACCCAATAAAAACGCTGCCTCAGTTTCTCAAGTGTTTTTGTTACTCCAAGATGACCGCCACTGGGTCCATTATGAAACTCCTGTAAAACTTTACTTATCTTGGAGTATGGCACAACTATTAAATTTGAAGTTGTTTTGCCATCTACACTTTCCCATACGCGGTATAAACACCCTTTTATTACCTTAAGGCTGTTCCACTGAGCCCAATAAGATTTGGCGAGTGAACTTTCAGCCGAAATTTCATTCCGGGATGGTCGTCTGTCCTCTTCTTTGGCCGCTATAATTTTCCTTGGTATATCGTCGTCCCTCTGTGCCGCTGACCAGTCTTCATCAGGGCCGATGTGCATTAGCCGAACATCCACAACGCCTTCCTTTTGCTCGGTTCTAACACAATGTTTACACTCTAAACAGCACGGTCTTCTCGAAAGAGCATCAGCATTGTTATGCTTTGTGCCCCTTCTATGCTCAATGCTGAAGTCGTAGCTCTGCAGGCGCTCAATCCACCTTGCCAATTGCCCTTCAGGATTTTTAAACTGCAATAGCCATCTCAGTGCAGAATGATCGGTCCTTAATGTAAAGTGTTGACCATACAGGTACTTATGGTAATGTTTAATGCATTCCAATACCGCCAGAAGCTCACGTCGTGTCACACAGTAATTCCTCTCAGGTTTTGAGAGTACAGGGCTATAGTACCCTATGACCTGCTCAGTGCCATTTACTACTTGGGATAGCAAACCCCCTATGCCATAGCCGCTCGCATCAGTATCCAGCACAAATTTTTCTCCAGCTATGGGATACGCTAGCACTGGTGACGTACATAATAATTCTTTGAGTTTCTGGAAGGATTTTTCCTGTGGCTCGCCCCAATGGTATGGTCTTGACTTCTTTGTCAGCTCATGCAAGTTTGCAGCTACACAAAACGTCTGTAGTATGTGCAAAGGCCCAAAAAGCTGCGCAATTCATGAAGATTTTTAGGCTGATGCCAGTCCCTTACTGCTTTTATTTTATCTTCATCTGTTGAGATTCCGTCTGCTGTAACACGATGCCCCAAATATTTTACTTCTTTCTGGAACAATGCACATTTCTTCAAGCTGAGTTTCAATCCAGCTGATCAAAAAATCAAAAAATCAAAAGTTTTCCCCATCACGATTA
Organism: Linnaemya vulpina; assembly: GCA_963675445.1. Taxonomy (NCBI): domain Eukaryota; kingdom Metazoa; phylum Arthropoda; class Insecta; order Diptera; family Tachinidae; genus Linnaemya; species Linnaemya vulpina. The sequence goes on along the minus strand of OY776281.1, from coordinate 2,148,145 downwards.
TGTCATCGAGATATACCAAGCACGTCTTCCAGTGAAGTCCTATCAGTACCTTCTCCATTAGGCGTTCAAATGTGGCCGGAGCATTGCAGAGACCAAATGGCATGACTTTGAACTGCCATAATCCGTTGCTGACACTGAAGGCAGTTTTCTCCTTGTCCTTTTCTGCGATCTCCACTTGCCAATATCCGCTTCGCAAGTCCAGCGTAGAGAACCATTTGGTACCAGCTAGCGTGTCCAAAGTGTCATCGATCCTGGGGAGCGGATAACTGTCCTTCTTGGTTATGTCATTGAGCTTCCTGTAGTCTACGCAGAATCTAGTACTGCCATCTTTCTTTTTAACTAAGACTACAGGCGAACTCCAAGGACAAGAAGATGGCTCGATTACGCCATCACGCTCCATTTCACCTACAAGCTCTTTTACTTTATCTCGCTTTGCTAGGGGTACGCTTCTGGGTGGCTGTTTAATCGGCCTAGCTTCGCCTGTGTTAATTTCATGTTTAACCAATGCAGTTCTACCCTGGCTTTGGCTTCCTATGGCGAAGATACTGGCATGCCTTTTTAGTAACTGCTTGGCTTTATTTTTATCTGTCGCTGATAGACCTGTTACCCATTTCTCTACGTATTCCTCAAATTGTTCACGTTCTTTTGCGGACAAATTAGTAGGCTCTATCTTCTTCTCGCAGTTTAGTATTGCCTCTGCTGGAGTACACTGGCCAACATCGGAACTTGCTTTGATGAATTTTTCATGGTCTGACAAGTTAAGCACTCTTATAGGGACTATTCCTCCTTCACTAGTTTTCACTAGAGCTTTCGCTGTTATAAGCTCTCTCTTTAGATCTGCCGGTTCTACAACCCACAACCGATTGTCCTCACAATCTCCCTTCATCCGCGCCCATATGACTGTTTCAGACTGCGGCGGTATTGTCTGACTCTCAATAGCAAATACTCTTGTTACTTGCGGTTTATTGTCATATCCAACATCAAGGGGTATTTCCACATTACGCCAAATCATCAGCTGTTGTCCCATATGTAGATTAATGCCATGATTAATCATAAAATCGGCTCCAATAATAACCTCATCGACAATATCGGCAACAATAAACACATGTCTCACGTTGATGTTGGCTATAGTCACCTTCACCTCAATCTTACTATAGACAGTGGCAGGCTCTCCAGTAGCTGTACGTAGCTGTATATTGCTTAACCGCTCGCACTTCCCCTTTACTATATCGGGCCTTATTATTGACTGCGATGCTCCTGTGTCTATGGTAAGTACGTGCTTTTCCCCGTTGATGTGTCCGGACGCAGTGAGGTTGCTATTTTTCTGCTGCATCACTGATATGGAGATTGTGGGGCCCTCGTTTGTGAGAGCTAGCTCTTGCCCCTTAGTGCTAGCTCGTTTTAGTTTAACGGGGACTCTTGTGATGTTGTTTGGTTCACCCGTTTGCTGTTTCTTGGTGGCGAAACAGATCTACCTCTCTTCCTTTGTGCTTTGCAGCTGCGCTGAAAATGACCGATCTTTCCGCAGTTAAAGCACTTAGGCTTTTCTCTGCCAGCAGTTGTCGCATTGCCTCCTTAACGCTTGCCACTAGGTTGTTACCCTCCTCAGACAAAACCTCCACATTCCGCACTTTACATATCTGTGGCTTGAAAACCATCCTGGCAGTCTCTTGAGCCAGCGAAAATGACACAGTTTCAGCGAAAGTGGATTTCTGCGTAGCGCACACCGCCAGTTTAACATCAGAGTCGCGAATGCCGTTAACGAAGGCCTCAGTTTTAAAATGGTCCAGGAACGGGTGACTCTCGCCTGGATATGTGAGCTGCACTAAACGCTCGATTTCCATTGCGAAATCTTGTAGAGATTCGTTAGGCTTCTGAACTCTACATCGCAATTCCATTCTGTATAAATCGCGCTTGTGCTCACCACCATACTTGCGCCGCAATGCTGCCTCTGTTCAACTTTTAGCTCATCAAATTTCATGATTATTTATTTTAATTTTTATAATGTCCTTTTTTTTTTTAAATTGCAATGTCCTTTTAATTATTTTTGCAATCCCACTTCTGACACCAATTGTTACGTTTTTAGACCTTTTCGTAAAAACGGTTTTATTACTTATCCTTCAAGGATTCGTTTTATTGCATCAAATTAAAACACGGACAAATTAATTTAAGAAATTTAATGCGGCAACACTTTATTTATTACTTTATTTACACGAGCATTTGTACTTCTCAACCCTTTAGCGATGTTAACACGTCTATATATGAAATCACACTGATTATTGCTGAGTTCTGGCAGCGCCTTTATATAGCAAAAATGACGTCGTCTGGTAACCTCGCGAAAGTTCTGGGTATGGTGGTTGTATTTTACTTGGCATGTGTGTGTTTGTATGACAATGCTGACTTGTTTGGTTTGCTTATGGTAACTATGTGTGTTTGAATGTATGAGTGTTCTGTGTGTTTTGCCTATGGTAACTATGAGTGGTTGTATGAATGGGTGTGTGGTTTTGTTTCTTCTACGTGTATATGGCTGTGTATACTTGTGAATCTATTTAGTTTTATTAGCAGCGAATACTTGCATACAAGATCATTAAGAATAACATCTCTTAGCATTTATGTTGCTATGTTTGTTGTTGTTGTGGTTTACTTTTATTGGCACAGCCTTGAATGATCTTGTATATTCTGGAGTATTCCATTTCCGTTAATTTGAATATTATCTATATAGTGTTGACCAGGGTTGTAACATTTTGACAACTATAGATTAATTGGTAGTGCTGCCAAGTACATATAGCCACATTGTCGTTTATTTTAAATCTATTTCTAATCTTTGTAACAATATATATATATATATATATATATATATATATCTATATATTGTTACGTTTTTAGATCTTTTCGTAAAAACGGTTTTATCACTTATCCTTCAAGGATTCGTTTTATTGCATCAAATTAAAACACGGACAAATTAATTTTTGAAATATAATGCGGCAACACTTTATTTATCAACTTATTTACACGAGTATTTGTTCTACTCAACACTTAGCGATATTAACACGTCTATATTTGAAATCACTCTGACTATCGCTGAGCTCTGGCAGCGCCTTTATATAGCAAAAATGACGTCGTCTGGTAACCTCGCGAAAGTTTTGGGCATGGTGGTTGTATTTTACTTGACATGTGTGTGTTTGTATACATGACAATTCTGACTTGTTTGGTTTGCTTATGGTAACTATGTGTGGTTGAATGTATGAGGGTTCTGTGTGTTTCGCCTATGGTAACTATGAGTGGTTGTATGGATGAGTGTGTGGTTTTGTTTCTTCTACGTGTATATGGCTGTGTATACTTGTGAATCTGTTTAGCTTTATTAGCAGCGAATACTTGCATACAAGACCATTAAGAATAACATCTCTTAGCATTTATGTTGCTAGGTTTGTTGTTGTTGTGGTTTACTCTTATTGGCACAGCCTTGAATGATCTTGTATATTCTGGAGTATTCCATTTCCGTTAATTTGAATATTATCTATATAGTGTTGACCAGGGTTGTAACATTTTGACAACTATAGATTAATTGGCAGTGCTGCCAAGTACATATAGCCACATTGTCGTTTTATTTTAAATCTATTTTTAATCTTTGTAACACTGCCGCCCACTTAAGCCTGTTCGACCCGAATAGGCATACAATCACCTCTTCCATAGTGCGCCAATCGTTCGAGATGTACTATCTTCATTTTCGACCTTGGGCTATTGTGCTTCTGTATCTGGTATACAACGTCATTCACTCTCTTAATCACTTTATACGCGCCATCCCAGTGAGTCTGTAATTTTGGGGACAATCCTTTCTTCCGTTGTGGGTTATACAGTAAAACCAATTGTCCTTCCATAAATCCCTCCGAGTTTGCTGCACGGTCATACCTAGCCTTCATCTTGCCACTGACCATCTTGATTCTATTGCGCACGAACTCATGCAGTTCGTTTAAGTCCTCCTTCTCCTGGGACGTAATAGCTGCTTCTTCTACAGTTGGCTTAACACCAAATTCCAAATCACCAGGTAGTTTTAATTCCGTCCCGAAGATAATTTTGGCTGGCGTTCTCGATGTTGAGTCGTGTACAGCTGACCTATATGCCATCAAAAATTTGGGGATGTGCTCGTCCCAATCCCTCTGATGGGTGCTTACTACTTTTCGTAGGTACTCTTCTAAGGTGCGATTGAACCTTTCTACCATGCCATCAGACTGTGGATGCAGCGGCGTCGTTCTGGTTTTCTTTATCCCATATAACTCGCACATTTCCCTGAATATGGCAGACTCGAAATTCCTTCCTTGGTTGGAATGTAATTCTATTGGGACACCAAAGCGACATACCCAGTTGTTGACGAATGCATTTACAATTGTCTTTGCTTCCTTGTTATGTATAGCATACACCTCTGGCCATTTACTGAAATAGTCCATTACCACAAGTACATAACGATTTCCGGCTTCGGTGACCGGAAAGGGACCTGCGACATCCATTGCGATCCGCTCGAATGGTGCTCCTGAGTTGTATTGTTGCAGCTGTCCCCGGCTTCTTCTTACTGGGCCTTTGGCTGCTATGCACTGTGGACAGTTTGCTATCCAGTCAGCTACGGCTTGTTGACATCCAACCCAATAAAAACGCTGCTTCAGTTTCTCAACTATTTTTGTTACTCCAAGATGACCGCCACTGGGTCCATTATGAAACTCCTGTAAAACTTTACTTATCTTGGAGTATGGCACAACTATTAAATTTGAAGTTGTTTTGCCATCTACACTTTCCCATACGCGGTATAAACACCCTTTTATTACCTTAAGGCTGTTCCACTGAGCCCAATAAGATTTGGCGAGTGAACTTTCAGCCGAAATTTCATTCCAGGATGGTCGTCTGTCCTCTTCTTTGGCCGCTATAATTTTCCTTAGTATATCGTCGTCCCTCTGTGCCGCTGACCAGTCTTCATCAGGGCCGATGTGCATTAGCCGAACATCCACAACGCCTTCCTTTTGCTCGGTTCTAACACAATGTTTACACTCTAAACAGCACGGTCTTCTCGAAAGAGCATCAGCATTGTTATGCTTTGCGCCCCTTCTATGCTCAATGCTGAAGTCGTAGCTCTGCAGGCGCTCAATCCACCTTGCCAGTTGCCCTTCAGGATTTTTAAACTGCAATAGCCATCTCAGTGCAGAATGATCGGTCCTTAATGTAAAGTGTTGACCATACAGGTACTTATGGTAATGTTTAATGCATTCCAATACCGCCAGAAGCTCACGTCGTGTCACACAGTAATTCCTCTCAGGTTTTGAGAGTACAGGGCTATAGTACCCTATGACCTGCTCAGTGTCATTTACTACTTGGGATAGCACACCCCCTATGCCATAGCCGCTCGCATCAGTATCCAGCACAAATTTTTCTCCAGCTATGGGATACGCTAGCACTGGTGACGTACATAATAATTCTTTAAGTTTCTGGAAGGATTTTTCCTGTGGCTCGCCCCAATGGTATGGTCTTGACTTCTTTGTCAGCTCATGCAAGCTTGCAGCTACACTGGCAAAATTCGGCACAAAACGTCTGTAGTATGTGCAAAGGCCCAAAAAGCTGCGCAATTCATGAAGATTTTTAGGCTGATGCCAGTCCCTTACTGCTTTTATTTTATCTTCATCTGTTGAGATTCCGTCTGCTGTAACACGATGCCCCAAATATTTTACTTCTTTCTGGAACAATGCACATTTCTTCAAGCTGAGTTTCAATCCAGCTGATGATATTCGTTCAAGAACTTCTGCCATGTTTTTGAGGTGTTCATCAAAAGTTTTCCCCATCACGATTATGTCATCGAGATATACCAAGCACGTCTTCCAGTGAAGTCCTATCAGTACCTTCTCCATTAGGCGTTCAAATGTGGCCGGAGCATTGCAGAGACCAAATGGCATGACTTTGAACTGCCATAATCCGTTGCTGACACTGAAGGCAGTTTTCTCCTTGTCTTTTTCTGCGATCTCCACTTGCCAATATCCGCTTCGCAAGTCCAGCGTAGAGAACCATTTGGTACCAGCTAGCGTGTCCAAAGTGTCATCGATCCTGGGGAGCGGATAACTGTCCTTCTTGGTTATGTCATTGAGCTTCCTGTAGTCTACGCAGAATCTAGTACTGCCATCTTTCTTTTTAACTAAGACTACAGGCGAACTCCAAGGACAAGAAGATGGCTCGATTACGCCATCACGCTCCATTTCACCTACAAGCTCTTTTACTTTATCCCGCTTTGCTAGGGGTACGCTTCTGGGTGGCTGTTTAATCGGCCTAGCTTCGCCTGTGTTAATTTCATGTTTAACCAATGCAGTTCTACCCTGGCTTTGGCTTCCTATGGCGAAGATACTGGCATGCCTTTTTAGTAACTGCTTGGCTTTATTTTTATCTGTCGCTGATAGACCTGTTACCCATTTCTCTACGTATTCCTCAAATTGTTCACGTTCTTTTGCGGACAAATTAGTAGGCTCTATCTTCTTCTCGCAGTTTAGTATTGCCTCTGCTGGAGTACACTGGCCAACATCGGAACTTGCTTTGATGAATTTTTCATGGTCTGACAAGTTAAGCACTGTTATAGGGACTATTCCTCCTTCACTAGTTTTCACTAGAGCTTTCGCTGTTATAAGCTCTCTCTTTAGATCTGCCGGTTCTACAACCCACAACCGATTGTCCTCACAATCTCCCTTCATCCGCGCCCATATGACTGTTTCAGACTGCGGCGGTATTGTCTGACTCTCAATAGCAAATACTCTTGTTACTTGCGGTTTATTGTCATATCCAACATCAAGGGGTATTTCCACATTACGCCAAATCATCAGCTGTTGTCCCATATGTAGATTAATGCCATGATTAATCATAAAATCGGCTCCAATAATAACCTCATCGACAATATCGGCAACAATAAACACATGTCTCACGTTGATGTTGGCTATAGTCACCTTCACCTCAATCTTACTATAGACAGTGGCAGGCTCTCCAGTAGCTGTACGTAGCTGTATATTGCTTAACCGCTCGCACTTCCCCTTTACTATATCGGGCCTTATTATTGACTGCGATGCCCCTGTGTCTATGGTAAGTACGTGCTTTTCCCCGTTGATGTGTCCGGACGCAGTGAGGTTGCTATTTTTCTGCTGCATCACTGATATGGAGATTGTGGGGCCCTCGTTTGTGAGAGCTAGCTCTTGCCCCTTAGTGCTAGCTCGTTTTAGTTTAACGGGGACTCTTGTGATGTTGTTTGGTTCACCCGTTTGCTGTTTCTTGGTGGCGAAACAGATCTACTTCTCTTCCTTTGTGCTTTGCAGCTGCGCTGAAAATGACCGATCTTTCCGCAGTTAAAGCACTTAGGCTTTTCTTTGATAGCCTTCTCTGCCAGCAGTTGTCGCATTGCCTCCTTAACGCTTGCCACTAGGTTGTTACCCTCCTCAGACAAAACCTCCACATTCCGCACTTTACATATCTGTGGCTTGAAAACCATCCTGGCAGTCTCTTGAGCCAGCGAAAATGACACAGTTTCAGCGAAAGTGGATTTCTGCGTAGCGCACACCGCCAGTTTAACATCAGAGTCGCGAATGCCGTTAACGAAGGCCTCAGGAACGGGTGACTCTCGCCTGGATATGTGAGCTGCACTAAACGCTCGATTTCCATTGCGAAATCTTGTAGAGATTCGTTAGGCTTCTGAACTCTACATCGCAATTCCATTCTGTATAAATCGCGCTTGTGCTCACCACCATACTTGCGCCGCAATGCTGCCATTATTTCATTATAGTTGTTTCTGCAGCTTACTGGCACAGTCTCAAGTACCTCTGCGGCTGTACCCTTTAAGGACAAGATCAACACTATGGCCTTTTCTTCAGCATCCCATCCATTTCTGCTAGCCACCGTCTCAAACTGGAATTTGAAGATGCCTAATGGTACGCTGCCGTCGAAGCATGGCGTTTTTGTCCGCGCAGAAACCTCCGCAACTGCTCGTACTGGCCCGCCACTACACTCCAGGTTATGCATTTTGTCCTCTAGAGCATGCAATTTCTCTTCGAACTCCTTTGCATGCTGTTCCAGGCCACCGCGTTCTAGATGTTGGACTCTATCCGCCAGCTCTGAGAATTTATTCTCAATAGAATCCACCCTCCTGTTAATGGCTTCAGAAACCTCTACGAGGGTCTCGTTCATGGCTTTATTTGACGCCTGTATTTCGGCTACAAGTTTTTCCTGCATCTGCTGATTCTCGGCTACAAGTTTTTCTTGCATCTGCTGATTTTCAGCTACAAGCTTTTCCTGCATCTGCTGAGTTTCGGCTACAAGCTTTTCATGCATCTGCTGAGAGTTCTGTTTTATTTCAGTTATTTCGGCGACAAGCTTGTCACTGCTGTTCCTTGATGCCTCGTGTATCTGCTGAGAGTTCTGTTTCATTTCAGTTATTTCGGCTACAAGCTTGTCCTGCATCTGCTGAGAGTTCTGTTTTATATCACTTATTTCGGCTACAAGCTTTTCCTGCATCTGCTGAGAGTTCTGTTTGTTTGGATCATCATAGCAGCGAACATTGAATTTATGTCCATGCTGCTGGTCGTGGCAGGAGGGCATACCTGCACATCGTCTTTGTCCTCAAATTCGTATGTCCCGATGTCCATGCCGTGATTCTTAAACTCATCTATCAGCCTCTTCTGCAGTTCAGCCTTGTTACCTGCAGTTGGCAATTCCAGCTTACTGAGCTCCTTTTTCAGCTGTTCAACTTTTAGCTCATCAAATTTCATGATTATTTATTTTAATTTTTATAATGTCCTTTTTTTTTTTAAATTGCAATGTCCTTTTAATTATTTTTGCAATCCCACTTCTGACACCAATTGTTACGTTTTTAGACCTTTTCGTAAAAACGGTTTTATTACTTATCCTTCAAGGATTCGTTTTATTGCATCAAATTAAAACACGGACAAATTAATTTAAGAAATTTAATGCGGCAACACTTTATTTATTACTTTATTTACACGAGCATTTGTACTTCTCAACCCTCAGCGATGTTAGCACGTCTATATATGAAATCACACTGATTATTGCTGAGTTCTGGCAGCGCCTTTATATAGCAAAAATGACGTCGTCTGGTAACCTCGCGAAAGTTCTGGGTATGGTGGTTGTATTTTACTTGGCATGTGTGTGTTTTTATGACAATGCTGACTTGTTTGGTTTGCTTATGGTAACTATGTGTGTTTGAATGTATGAGTGTTCTGTGTGTTTTGCCTATGGTAACTATGAGTGGTTGTATGAATGGGTGTGTGGTTTTGTTTCTTCTACGTGTATATGGCTGTGTATACTTGTGAATATATTTAGTTTTATTAGCAGCGAATACTTGCATACAAGATCATTAAGAATAACATCTCTTAGCATTTATGTTGCTATGTTTGTTGTTGTTGTGGTTTACTCTTATTGGCACAGCCTTGAATGATCTTGTATATTCTGGAGTATTCCATTTCCGTTAATTTGAATATTATCTATATAGTGTTGACCAGGGTTGTAACATTTTGACAACTATAGATTAATTGGTAGTGCTGCCAAGTAGATATAGCCACATTGTCGTTTATTTTAAATCTATTTCTAATCTTTGTAACAATATATATAATTATATATATATATATATATATATATATATATATATATATATACATATATATATATATATATATATATATATATATATATCTATATATTGTTACGTTTTTAGATCTTTTCGTAAAAACGGTTTTATCACTTATCCTTCAAGGATTCGTTTTATTGCATCAAATTAAAACACGGACAAACTAATTTTTGAAATATAATGCGGCAACACTTTATTTATCAACTAATTTACACGAGTATTTGTTCTACTCAACACTTAGCGATGTTAACACGTCTATATATGAAATCACTCTGACTATCGCTGAGCTCTGGCAGCGCCTTTATATAGCAAAAATGACGTCGTCTGGTAACCTCGCGAAAGTTTTGGGCATGTTGGTTGTATTTTACTTGACATGTGTGTGTTTGTATACATGACAATTCTGACTTGTTTGGTTTGCTTATGGTAACTATGTGTGGTTGAATGTATGAGGGTTCTGTGTGTTTTGCCTATGGTAACTATGAGTGGTTGTATGGATGAGTGTGTGGTTTTGTTTCTTCTACGTGTATATGGCTGTGTATACTTGTGAATCTGTTTAGCTTTATTAGCAGCGAATACTTGCATACAAGATCATTAAGAATAACATCTCTTAGCATTTATGTTGCTAGGTTTGTTGTTGTTGTGGTTTACTCTTATTGGCACAGCCTTGAATGATCTTGTATATTCTGGAGTATTCCATTTCCGTTAATTTGAATATTATCTATATAGTGTTGACCAGGGTTGTAACATTTTGACAACTATAGATTAATTGGCAGTGCTGCCAAGTACATATAGCCACATTGTCGTTTTATTTTAAATCTATTTTTAATCTTTGTAACACTGCCGCCCACTTAAGCCTGTTCGACCCGAATAGGCATACAATCACCTCTTCCATAGTGCGCCAATCGTTCGAGATGTACTATCTTCATTTTCGACCTTGGGCTATTGTGCTTCTGTATCTGGTATACAACGTCATTCACTCTCTTAATCACTTTATACGGGCCATCCCAGTGAGTCTGTAATTTTGGGGACAATCCTTTCTTCCGTTGTGGGTTATACAGTAAAACCAATTGTCCTTCCATAAATCCCTCCGAGTTTGCTGCGCGGTCATACCTAGCCTTCATCTTGTCACTGACCATCTTGATTCTATTGCGCACGAGCTCATGCAGTTCGTTTAAGTCCTCCTTCTCCTGGGACGTAATAGCTGCTTCTTCTACAGTTGGCTTAACACCAAATTCCAAATCACCAGGTAGTTTTAATTCCGTCCCGAAGATAATTTTGGCTGGCGTTCTCGATGTTGAGTCGTGTACAGCTGACCTATATGCCATCAAAAATTTGGGGATGTGCTCGTCCCAATCCCTCTGATGGGTGCTTACTACTTTTCGTAGGTACTCTTCTAAGGTGCGATTGAACCTTTCTACCATGCCATCAGACTGTGGATGCAGCGGCGTCGTTCTGGTTTTCTTTATCCCATATAACTCGTACATTTCCCTGAATATGGCAGACTCGAAATTCCTCCCTTGGTTGGAATGTAATTCTATTGGGACACCAAAGCGACATACCCAGTTGTTGACGAATGCATTTACAATTGTCCTTGCTTCCTTGTTAGGTATAGCATACACCTCTGGCCATTTACTGAAAATGTCCATTACCACAAGTACATAACGATTTCCGGCTTCGGTGACAGGAAAGGGACCTGCTACATCCATTGCGATCCGCTCGAATGGTGCTCCTGAGTTGTATTGTTGCAGCTGTCCCCGGCTTCTTCTTACTGGGCCTTTGGCTGCTATGCACTGTGGGCAGTTTGCTATCCAGTCAGCTACGGCTTGTTGACATCCAACCCAATAAAAACGCTGCTTCAGTTTCTCAAGTGTTTTTGTTACTCCAAGATGACCACCACTGGGTCCATTATGAAACTCCTGTAAAACTTTACTTATCTTGGAGTATGGCGCAACTATTAAATTTGAAGTTGTTTTGCCATCTACACTTTCCCATACGCGGTATAAACACCCTTTTATTACCTTAAGGCTGTTCCACTGAGCCCAATAAGATTTGGCGAGTGAACTTTCAGCCGAAATTTCATTCCGGGATGGTCGTCTGTCCTCTTCTTTGGCCGCTATAATTTTCCTTAGTATATCGTCGTCCCTCTGTGCCACTGACCAATGGCCGATGTGCATTAGCCGAACATCCACAACGCCTTCCTTTTGCTCGGTTCTAACACAATGTTTACACTCTAAACAGCACGGTCTTCTCGAAAGAGCATCAGCATTGTTATGCTTTGTGCCCCTTCTATGCTCAATGCTGAAGTCGTAGCTCTGCAGGCGCTCAATCCACCTTGCCAGTTGCCCTTCAGGATTTTTAAACTGCAATAGCCATCTCAGTGCAGAATGATCGGTCCTTAATGTAAAGTGTTGACCATACAGGTACTTATGGTAATGTTTAATGCATTCCAATACCGCCAGAAGCTCACGTCGTGTCACACAGTAATTCCTCTCAGGTTTTGAGAGTACAGGGCTATAGTACCCTATGACCCCCTATGCCATAGCCGCTCGCATCAGTATCCAGCACAAATTTTTCTCCAGCTATGGGATACGCTAGCACTGGTGACGTACATAATAATTCTTTGAGTTTCTGGAAGGATTTTTCCTGTGGCTCGCCCCAATGGTATGGTCTTGACTTCTTTGTCAGCTCATGCAAGCTTGCAGCTACACTGGCAAAATTCGGCACAAAACGTCTGTAGTATGTGCAAAGGCCCAAAAAGCTGCGCAATTCATGAAGATTTTTAGGCTGATGCCAGTCCCTTACTGCTTTTATTTTATCTTCATCTGTTGAGATTCCGTCTGCTGTAACACGATGCCCCAAATATTTTACTTTTTTCTGGAACAATGCACATTTCTTCAAGCTGAGTTTCAATCCAGCTGATGATATTCGTTCAAGAACTTCTGCCATGTTTTTGAGGTGTTCATCAAAATTTTTCCCCATCACGATTATGTCATCGAGATATACCAAGCACGCCTTCCAGTGAAGTCCTATCAGTACCTTCTCCATTAGGCGTTCAAATGTGGCCGGAGCATTGCAGAGACCAAATGGCATGACTTTGAACTGCCATAATCCGTTGCCGACACTGAAGGCAGTTTTCTCCTTGTCTTTCTCTGCGATCTCCACTTGCCAATATCCGCTTCGCAAGTCCAGCGTAGAGAACCATTTGGTACCAGCTAGCGTGTCCAAAGTGTCATCGATCCTGGGGAGCGGATAACTGTCCTTCTTGGTTATGTCATTGAGCTTCCTGTAGTCTACGCAGAATCTAGTACTGCCATCTTTCTTTTTAACTAAGACTACAGACGAACTCCAAGGACCAGAAGATGGCTCGATTACGCCATCACGCTCCATTTCACCTACAAGCTCTTTTACTTTATCCCGCTTTGCTAGGGGTACGCTTCTGGGTGGCTGTTTAATCGGCCTAGCTTCGCCTGTGTTAATTTCATGTTTAACCAATGCAGTTCTACCCTGGCTTTGCCTTCCCAAGGCGAAGATACTGGCATGCCTTTTTAGTAACTGCTTGGCTTTATTTTTATCTGTCGATGATAGACCTGCTACCCATTTCTCTACGTATTCCTCAAATTGTTCACGTTCTTTTGCGGACAAATTAGTAGGCTCTATCTTCTTCTCGCAGTTTATTATTGCCTCTGCTGGAGTACACTGGCCAACATCGGAACTTTCTTTGATGAATTTTTCATGGTCTGACAAGTTAAGCACTCTTATAGGGACTATTCCTCCTTCACTAGTTTTCACTAGAGCTGTCGCTGTTATAAGCTCTCTCTTTAGATCTGCCGGTTCTACAACCCGCAACCGATTGTCCCCACAATCTTCCTTCATCCGCGCCCATATGATTGTTTCAGACTGCGGCGGTATTGTCTGACTCTCAATAGCAAATACTCTTGTTACTTGCGGTTTATTGTCATATCCAACATCAAGGGGTATTTCCACATTACGCCAAATCATCAGCTGTTGTCCCATATATATATATATATCTATATATTGTTACGTTTTTAGATCTTTTCGTAAAAACGGTTTTATCACTTATCCTTCAAGGATTCGTTTTATTGCATCAAATTAAAACACGGACAAATTAATTTTTGAAATATAATGCGGCAACACTTTATTTATCAACTTATTTACACGAGTATTTGTTCTACTCAACACTTAGCGATGTTAACACGTCTATATTTGAAATCACTCTGACTATCGCTGAGCTCTGGCAGCGCCTTTATATAGCAAAAATGACGTCGTCTGGTAACCTCGCGAAAGTTTTGGGCATGGTGGTTGTATTTTACTTGACATGTGTGTGTTTGTATACATGACAATTCTGACTTGTTTGGTTTGCTTATGGTAACTATGTGTGGTTGAATGTATGAGGGTTCTGTGTGTTTTGCCTATGGTAACTATGAGTGGTTGTATGGATGAGTGTGTGGTTTTGTTTCTTCTACGTGTATATGGCTGTGTATACTTGTGAATCTGTTTAGCTTTATTAGCAGCGAATACTTGCATACAAGACCATTAAGAATAACATCTCTTAGCATTTATGTTGCTAGGTTTGTTGTTGTTGTGGTTTACTCTTATTGGCACAGCCTTGAATGATCTTGTATATTCTGGAGTATTCCATTTCCGTTAATTTGAATATTATCTATATAGTGTTGACCAGGGTTGTAACATTTTGACAACTATAGATTAATTGGCAGTGCTGCCAAGTACATATAGCCACATTGTCGTTTATTTTAAATCTATTTCTAATCTTTGTAACAATATATATATATATCTATATATTGTTACGTTTTTAGATCTTTTCGTAAAAACGGTTTTATCACTTATCCTTCAAGGATTCGTTTTATTGCATCAAATTAAAACACGGACAAATTAATTTTTGAAATATAATGCGGCAACACTTTATTTATTACTTTATTTACACGAGCATTTGTACTTCTCAACCCTCAGCGATGTTAACACGTCTATATTTGAAATCACACTGATTATTGCTGAGTTCTGGCAGCGCCTTTATATAGCAAAAATGACGTCGTCTGGTAACCTCGCGAAAGTTCTGGGTATGGTGGTTGTATTTTACTTAACATGTGTGTGTTTTTATGACAATGCTGACTTGTTTGGTTTGCTTATGGTAACTATGTGTGTTTGAATGTATGAGTGTTCTGTGTGTTTTGCCTATGGTAACTATGAGTGGTTGTATGAATGGGTGTGTGGTTTTGTTTCTTCTACGTGTATATGGCTGTGTATACTTGTGAATCTATTTAGTTTTATTAGCAGCGAATACTTGCATAAAAGATCATTAAGAATAACATCTCTTAGCATTTATGTTGCTAGGTTTGTTGTTGTTGTGGTTTACTCTTATTGGCACAGCCTTGAATGATCTTGTATATTCTGGAGTATTCCATTTCCGTTAATTTGAATATTATCTATATAGTGTTGACCAGGGTTGTAACATTTTGACAACTATAGATTAATTGGCAGTGCTGCCAAGTACATATAGCCACATTGTCGTTTATTTTAAATCTATTTCTAATCTTTGTAACAATATATATATATATATATATATCTATATATTGTTACGTTTTTAGATCTTTTCGTAAAAACGGGTTTATCACTTATCCTTCAAGGATTCGTTTTATTGCATCAAATTAAAACACGGACAAATTAATTTTTGAAATATAATGCGGCAACACTTTATTTATCAACTTATTTACACGAGTATTTGTTCTACTCAACACTTAGCGATGTTAACACGTCTATATTTGAAATCACTCTGACTATCGCTGAGCTCTGGCAGCGCCTTTATATAGCAAAAATGACGTCGTCTGGTAACCTCGCGAAAGTTTTGGGCATGGTGGTTGTATTTTACTTGACATGTGTGTGTTTGTATACATGACAATTCTGACTTGTTTGGTTTGCTTATGGTAACTATGTGTGGTTGAATGTATGAGGGTTCTGTGTGTTTTGCCTATGGTAACTATGAGTGGTTGTATGGATGAGTGTGTGGTTTTGTTTCTTCTACGTGTATATGGCTGTGTATACTTGTGAATCTGTTTAGCTTTATTAGCAGCGAATACTTGCATATAAGACCATTAAGAATAACATCTCTTAGCATTTATGTTGCTAGGTTTGTTGTTGTTGTGGTTTACTCTTATTGGCACAGCCTTGAATGATCTTGTATATTCTGGAGTATTCCATTTCCGTTAATTTGAATATTATCTATATAGTGTTGACCAGGGTTGTAACATTTTGACAACTATAGATTAATTGGCAGTGCTGCCAAGTACATATAGCCACATTGTCGTTTTATTTTAAATCTATTTCTAATCTTTGTAACACTGCCGCCCACTTAATCCTGTTCGACCCGAATAGGCATACAATCACCTCTTCCATAGTGCCGCAATCGTTCGAGATGTACTATCTTCATTTTCGACCTTGGGCTATTGTGCTTCTGTATCCGGTATACAACGTCATTCACTCTCTTAATCACTTTATACGGGCCATCCCAGTGAGTCTGTAATTTTGGGGACAATCCTTTCTTCCGTTGTGGGTTATACAGTAAAACCAATTGTCCTTCCATAAATCCCTCCGAGTTTGCTGCGCGGTGATACCTAGCCTTCGTCTTGTCACTGACCATCTTGATTCTATTGCGCACGAACTCATGCAGTTCGTTTAAGTCCTCCTTCTCCTGGGACGTAATAGCTGCTTCTTCTACAGTTGGCTTAACACCAAATTCCAAATCACCAGGTAGTTTTAATTCCGTCCCGAAGATAATTTTGGCTGGCGTTCTCGATGTTGAGTCGTGTACAGCTGACCTATATGCCATCAAAAATTTGGGGATGTGCTCGTCCCAATCCCTCTGATGGGTGCTTACTACTTTTCGTAGGTACTCTTCTAAGGTGCGATTGAACCTTTCTACCATGCCATCAGACTGTGGATGCAGCGGCGTCGTTCTGGTTTTCTTTATCCCATATAACTCGCACATTTCCCTGAATATGGCAGACTCGAAATTCCTTCCTTGGTTGGAATGTAATTCTATTGGGACACCAAAGCGACATACCCAGTTGTTGACGAATGCATTTACAATTGTCTTTGCTTCCTTGTTAGGTATAGCATACACCTCTGGCCATTTACTGAAATAGTCCATTACCACAAGTACATAACGATTTCCGGCTTCGGTGACAGGAAAGGGACCTGCTACATCCATTGCGATCCGCTCGAATGGTGCTCCTGAGTTGTATTGTTGCAGCTGTCCCCGGCTTCTTCTTACTGGGCCTTTGGCTGCTATGCACTGTGGGCAGTTTGCTATCCAGTCAGCTACGGCTTGTTGACATCCAACCCAATAAAAACGCTGCTTCAGTTTCTCAAGTGTTTTTGTTACTCCAAGATGACCGCCACTGTGTCCATTATGAAACTCCTGTAAAACTTTACTTATCTTGGAGTATGGCACAACTATTAAATTTGAAGTTGTTTTGCCATCTACACTTTCCCATACGCGGTATAAACACCCTTTTATTACCTTAAGGCTGTTCCACTGAGCCCAATAAGATTTGGCGAGTGAACTTTCAGCCGAAATTTCATTCCGGGATGGTCGTCTGTCCTCTTCTTTGGCCGCTATAATTTTCCTTAGTATATCGTCGTCCCTCTGTGCCGCTGACCAGTCTTCATCAGGGCCGATGTGCATTAGCCGAACATCCACAACGCCTTCCTTTTGCTCGATTCTAACACAATGTTTACACTCTAAACAGCACGGTCTTCTCGAAAGAGCATCAGCATTGTTATGCTTTGTGCCCCTTCTATGCTCAATGCTGAAGTCGTAGCTCTGCAGGCGCTCAATCCACCTTGCCAGTTGCCCTTCAGGATTTTTAAACTGCAATAGCCATCTCAGTGCAGAATGATCGGTCCTTAATGTAAAGTGTTGACCATACAGGTACTTATGGTAATGTTTAATGCATTCCAATACCGCCAGAAGCTCACGTCGTGTCACACAGTAATTCCTCTCAGGTTTTGAGAGTACAGGGCTATAGTACCCTATGACCTGCTCAGTGCCATTTACTACTTGGGATAGCACACCCCCTATGCCATAGCCGCTCGCATCAGTATCCAGCACAAATTTTTCTCCAGCTATGGGATACGCTAACACTGGTGACGTACATAATAATTCTTTGAGTTTCTGGAAGGATTTTTCCTGTGGCTCGCCCCAATGGTATGGTCTTGACTTCTTTGTCAGCTCATGCAAGCTTGCAGCTACACTGGCAAAATTCGGCACAAAACGTCTGTAGTATGTGCAAAGGCCCAAAAAGCTGCGCAATTCATGAAGATTTTTAGGCTGATGCCAGTCCCTTACTGCTTTTATTTTATCTTCATCTGTTGACATTCCGTCTGCTGTAAGACGATGCCCCAAATATTTTACTTCTTTCTGGAACAATGCACATTTCTTCAAGCTGAGTTTCAATCCAGCTGATGATATTCGTTCAAGAACTTCTGCCATGTTTTTGAGGTGTTCATCAAAAGTTTTCCCCATCACGATTATGTCATCGAGATATACCAAGCACGTCTTCCAGTGAAGTCCTATCAGTACCTTCTCCATTAGGCGTTCAAATGTGGCCGGAGCATTGCAGAGACCAAATGGCATGACTTTGAACTGCCATAATCCGTTGCCGACACTGAAGGCAGTTTTCTCCTTGTCTTTCTCTGCGATCTCCACTTGCCAATATCCGCTTCGCAAGTCCAGCGTAGAGAACCATTTGGTACCAGCTAGCGTGTCCAAAGTGTCATCGATCCTGGGGAGCGGATAACTGTCCTTCTTGGTTATGTCATTGAGCTTCCTGTAGTCTACGCAGAATCTAGTACTGCCATCTTTCTTTTTAACTAAGACTACAGGCGAACTCCAAGGACCAGAAGATGGCTCGATTACGCCATCACGCTCCATTTCACCTACAAGCTCTTTTACTTTATCCCGCTTTTCTAGGGGTACGCTTCTGGGTGGCTGTTTAATCGGCCTAGCTTCGCCTGTGTTAATTTCATGTTTAACCAATGCAGTTCTACCCTGGCTTTGGCTTCCCATGGCGAAGATACTGGCATGCCTTTTTAGTAACTGCTTGGCTTTATTTTTATCTGTCGCTGATAGACCTGCTACCCATTTCTCTACGTATTCCTCAAATTGTTCACGTTCTTTTGCGGACAAATTAGAAGGCTCTATCTTCTTCTCGCAGTTTATTATTGCCTCTGCTGGAGTACACTGGCCAACTTCGGAACTTTCTTTGATGAATTTTTCATGGTCTGACAAGTTAAGCACTCTTATAGGGACTATTCCTCCTTCACTAGTTTTCACTAGAGCTGTCGCTGTTATAAGCTCTCTCTTTAGATCTGCCGGTTCTACCACCCACAACCGATTGTCCTCACAATCTCCCTTCATCCGCGCCCATATGACTGTTTCAGACTGCGGTGGTATTGTCTGACTCTCAATAGCAAATACTCTTGTTAGTTGTGGTTTATTGTCATATCCAACATCAAGGGGTATTTCCACATTACGCCAAATCATCAGCTGTTGTCCCATATGTAGATTAATGCCATGATTAATCATAAAATCGGCTCCAATAATAACCTCATCGACAATATCGGCAACAATAAACACATGTCTCACGTTGATGTTGGCTATAGTCACCTTCACCTCAATCTTACCATAGACAGTGGCAGGCTCTCCACTCCCTTTACTATATCGGGCCTTATTATTGACTGCGATGCCCCTGTGTCTATGGTAAGTACGTGCTTTTCCCCGTTGATGTGTCCGGACGCAGTGAGGTTGCTATTTTTCTGCTGCATCACTGATATGGAGATTGTGGGGCCCTCGTTTGTGAGAGCTAGCTCTTGCCCCTTAGTGCTAGCTCGTTTTAGTTTAACGGGGACTCTTGTGATGTTGTTTGGTTCACCCGTTCGCTGTTTCTTGGCGGCGAAACAGATCTACCTCTCTTCCTTTGTGCTTTGCAGCTGCGCTGAAAATTACCGATCTTTCCGCAGTTAAAGCACTTAGGCTTTTCTTTGATAGCCTTCTCTGCCAGCAGTTGTCGCATTGCCTCCTTAACGCTAGCCACTAGGTTGTTATCCTCCTCAGACAAAACCTCCACATTCCGAACTTTACATATCTGTGGCTTGCAAACCATCCTGGCAGTCTCTTGAGCCAGCGCAAATGACACAGTTTCAGCGAAAGTGGATTTCTGCATAACGCATACTGCCAGTTTAACATCAGAGTCGCGAATGCCGTTAACGAAAGCCTCAGTTTTAAAATGGTCCAGGAACGGGTGATTCTCGCCTGGATATGTGAGCTGCACTAAACGCTCGATTTCCATTGCGAAATCTTGTAGAGATTCGTTAGGCTTCTGAACTCTACATCGCAATTCCATTCTGTATAAATCGCGCTTGTGCTCACCACCATACTTGCGCTGCAATGCTGCCATTATTTCATTGTAGTTGTTTCTGCTGCTTACTGGCACAGTCTCAAGTACCTCTGCGGCTGTACCCTTTAAGGACAAAATCAACTCTATGGCCTTTTCTTCAGCATCCCATCCATTTCTGCTAGCAACCGTCTCGAACTGGAATTTGAAGATGCCTAATGGTACGCTGCCGTCGAAGCATGGCGCTTTTATCCGAGCAGAAACCTCCGCAACTGCTCGTACTGGCCCGCCGCTACACCCCAGGTTATGCATTTTGTCCTCTAGAGCATGCAATTTCTCTTCGAACTCCTTTGCATGCTCCTCCAGCTCTGAGAATTTATTCTCAATAGAATCCACCCTCCTGTTAATGGCTTCAGAAACCTCTACCAGGGTCTCGTTCATGGCTTTATTTGACTCCTGTTTATCGGCTACAAGCTTTTCCTGCATCTGCTGAGAGTTCTGTTTTATTTCAGTTATTTCGGCTACAAGCTTGTCACTGTTGATCCTTGATGCCTCCTGCATCTGCTGAGAGTTTTGTTTTATTTCAGTTATTTCGGCAACAAGCTTATCCTGCATCTGCTGAGAGTTTTGCTTTATCTGACTTATTTCGGCTACAAGCTTTTCACTGCTGATCCTTGATGCCTCCTGCATCTGCTGAGAGTTTTGTTTTAATTCACCTTGTGCATCACTGATTCCTTTTATCTGGATCATCATAGCAGCGAACATTGAAGTTATGTCCATGCTGCTGTTCGTGGCAGGAGGGCATATTTGCACATCGTCTTTGTCCTCAAACTCGTATGTCCCGATGTCCAATCCGCGATTCTTAAACTCATCTATCAGCCTCTTTCGCAGTTCAGCCTTATTACCTGCAGTTGGCAATTCCAGCTTACTGAGCTCCTTTTTCAGCTGTTCAACTTTTAGCTCATCAAATTTCATGGTTATTTATTAAAATTTTTTTTAATGTCCTGTTTTCTTTCTTAAATTGCAATGTCCTTTTAATTATTTTTGCAATCCCACTTCTGACACCAATTGTTACGTTTTTAGACCTTTTCGTAAAAACGGTTTTATTACTTATCCTTCAAGGATTCGTTTTATTGCATCAAATTAAAACACGGACAAATTAATTTTAGATATATAATGCGGCAACACTTTATTTATCAACTTATTTACACGAGTATTTGTTCTACTCAACACTTAGCGATGTTAACACGTCTATATTTGAAATCACTCTGACTATCGCTGAGCTCTGGCAGCGCTTTTATATAGCAAAAATGACGTCGTCTGGTAACCTTGCGAAAGTTCTGGGCACGGTGGTTGTATTTTACTTGACATGTGTGTGTTTGTATACATGACAATGCTGACTTGTTTGGTTTGCTTATGGTAACTATGTGTGGTTGAATGTATGAGTGTTCTGTGTGTTTTGCCTATGGTAACTATGAGTGGTTGTATGGATGAGTGTGTGGTTTTGTTTCTTCTACGTGTATATGGCTGTGTATACTTGTGAATCTGTTTAGCTTTATTAGCAGCGAATACTTGCATACAAGATCATTTAGAATAACATCTCTTAGCATTTATGTTGCTAGGTTTGTTGTTGTTGTAGTTTACTCTTATTGGCACAGCCTTGAATGATCTTGTATATTCTGGAGTATTCCATTTCCGTTAATTTGAATATTATCTATATAGTGTTGACCAGGGTTGTAACATTTTGACAACTATAGATTAATTGGCAGTGCTGCCAAGTACATATAGCCACATTGTCGTTTTATTTTAAATCTATTTCTAATCTTTGTAACAGTATATATATAAGAATGTATATTTATTTACCTTCACAGCTTTATTCACTTTTCTCATGGATATAATATTTATTTATAAAAATATAAGTATTTGTGTTTGAAGGTATTTCCATTTTAATAAATGTGTGTTGCCTGCTTTTTGTCGTAATAAATATGTGTATGAGATTTGCTTTTCCAACCACAACAAGCACTTAAATGATCTTTATCTCTTTCGTATGTTAATTTCACTCTAAAGTACACCAAGTGGTGGTACTTCTTATTTCTCTTTTTTATTTGCACATCGAGTGGTGGTGGTTTTTTATAACTCTTCTTTTTTTCTTCAAGAGCAAAGCAACAACTAAAAAACGCTTAAAAGGGAAACTGGTCGTTATATTATAGCAAGAATTTGCAAACAAAATAAGTACCGCAATCGCCGTGTTTTTATTTTTTTTAAACTTTTTACACGAGTTTACTTGAAATAAATAAATAAGTTTTTTTTTAAATTCTTCTTTTTATATACTTTGTAATATTTTACTTTTTTCATATATATATACATAAGTATATAAATATGCTTCTCACTAGTTTATTTATATTGTTCTCAAACTTTAGAATTTTCCGTCCGTCCAATCCTTTATCACACTAGAAACCCGACTGAGTTGTTCTTTTCATTTTCTTATTCTGCTTGTTTAATTTTGTATGTACTTTTATGCCTGTATGAGTGCTGCGCGTATGCTCATAACTATATGCACATTCTCCACTTGAGATGCCAGTGCGACAATAGTTCATATAACTCTACGCTGTTACTCGAAGGACCATGTTTAATTTCTGATTGGGGTTACAGATATTAAAAAGAGGAGGAGTACCTTTCCTAGATTAAGGCACTAGACTGAGGCAAAACAATTAGAGGGCGCTGTTGGCTGAAATAGCAAGACACAAGACTGCGATGCCTGAGGTCCCGAGTTCGACTCCGCACTCAGCCATCAATATGGTGTCGAATACTTCTGATCTGCATCAGTGCAGGATTGTGCTAATTTTTTTCGACTTAAGGCATATAGAAGGTATAGCACTGGTCACTGAACATTACCGACAGTGATTAACAAAGTCATGTACAAAGTCAAGCACTGCATATGTAAGGGTTGTCCCTTGAGTGCTGGTCCTACTCAAAAAAAATTACCACGGGTAGGAGGAGATTTCCAGGGCTATGTGTTATACAGCCAGACACGGGTAAAAG
The DNA here is from genome assembly GCA_963675445.1 of Linnaemya vulpina. Classification (NCBI taxonomy): domain Eukaryota; kingdom Metazoa; phylum Arthropoda; class Insecta; order Diptera; family Tachinidae; genus Linnaemya; species Linnaemya vulpina. Next base: position 2,125,024 of record OY776281.1, on the reverse strand, counting down.
AGTATGAAAAAAGGGGGTATACTTACATAAGTCTGGTAGGTTGGACTGTATATACTTATCCAGTATAAAGATAAATTTCGTGCTTAATATGTAGGCCAGCCGTTTATTGTTAATTCTTGTTCCACAAAGGCTGCTGGTCTTAAAACTGATTTGTAGTAAGCACAGTATACACATAAGTTGATGGATGTCACAATTGATTGGTAATAAACAAAGTTTAAATTTATGGATGTTGCAATGAATTTTGTAATAAGAAAAGTTTGAAGTCCAACCGAGAGGATTGGAACAGGCCCAATAGCGACGTCGACGGCATGCTGAGTATCTGACATCTCAACGAGCTGCTGAGACACCAGAACTGTCTCGAGCTCGGCGTCAACAGAACGCTGAATCTATGGAATCTCAACGAGCTGATGAGACACCAGAACAGGCCCAAGAGCGACGTCGACAGCATGCTGAGTGTCTGGCATCTCAACGGGCTACTGAGACTCTTGAACTGTCTCGGGCTCGGCGTCAACAAAATGCAGAAAATATGGCATTTTATCGTTTTTATGAAACACTCAAACAGTCTCATGCTCGGTGTCTTTAGCAGGCGAATTTAATGGCGTCCCAAAAAATTACAGAAACCATTGAAGCGGCTAAATCTCGTAGACGTGTTGTTGCTGAAAGGTCACACCAGCGACATCTAAATTTAACAACAAACACGTGGAGAATATTTGATAAAGCTCTTAACTATGAGAGCCACAACCTTATAAAAATAGAAGTCATAAATAAAAAAGCCAAATTTTGTAGTGCGCTAAAATGGAAGGAGGCAGCTGCAGGCATGTGTTTTTCGGGAGGAAAACTAGTTCTTCCTTCAATAGATGAGCCACTTGAAAGCACTGCTCGAAAAGTTTCAAGTACTTGACCGTTTACTGTTTTTGGATCCAAGAAATTAGTGGGACCCTGTTTTACATTGAGCAGCATTCGCAAGCAATAACAATATAAACTAATTTAAATATGCAAGTGCTTGTGCAAAATAAAACAACTTGTGTTGTCAACACTCTAAATAAATTGTTTTTATATTAAAACAATTATTAGTTGTTGCACTTTATTTCTCTTATACCTACAATTTGAGTCGTCAAGAAACCAACCAGTTGTGAAATAAAATGTAAGAAAATAAAAAAGGAAAATTGATCAGTGAGTTCTTGTTGTGACATTGATATTGTTTTAGGCTTCCTATTTATTAATGTGGAAGTTTGAAATAAATGTCGTTAGTTATTCTAAGAAATGTTGGGTAAAGGTTCCCTGATGATCTGCATTAGCCCCTGTGAAATGCGCATAGGAACTAGCTAAAACCCCTCAAATAATCAATTTGAATTTTTTAATAAGATTTTGGGAAAAAAGAACTAAAACATAATTAAAATTAAAGAGTTTAAAAACCCCCAAAATATAAACTAATAAAGTAGTGTTTTTCAAAGTGTCTTTTTGGCACAGCAGGAAAAATGCAGAAAGTGTCGTTCTTAGATGGTGCCGCTAATCTCTTGCTCTCTCTAAAATTGTTTTCAGTGAAGTAAATCCGCCCAACATTGGGCAGATGTACCGCAAGATGAGTGACTGTTGGTTTCTCTCATGCAGAGGCAGACCCAAGATCCGCTAAGCTGCTTCGTTACTACTGACATCTCTCGGATCTATATTAACATTACCTTGCAATCGAATATTAAAAATACCCTGATCGCTGCCTTTATTTATATATTTTATCAAATATATTTTATGGATTGTATCGTATTGCAGAACTCTACATTTATATGAGAATTAAAAGTTTTAGAGTGAAGAGGAGAATATGGGATAATCCAGCTATTGTTAAACAATTCTACATCGGATTTTTTGGATTATTGTACGGCCGCCATCTTATGGTGCTCTTCGTCTGTACGGGGGTATCCTTAATCCTTAGTTTGAGTATCTTTTAAAAGCGCTCTCGGATACTTTTTCGTACACTTTCCCTCCTTCATGCAAGGTTAAGACGGATTTAGTGCACCACAGGGACCATGTATCATATATTTGGTTATAGTATCAAAAATGTTTCTATCAGTGTGTGAAGTTGGTATATCCGCACTTATAATTTCGTTAATTTGATTAGGGCGTCACTCTTTGTCAACCATAGTAGTAAATGCACGTGAGGCAAACCCCTTTTCTGCCACTAAATCGAGTACATAAAGCGTTTTATATCACCAAATATTTTACATTTTTTAAGTAAAGTAACTAGTTTTTGGACTTTTAGTTTAAATACTCTAGCTGTAAGGTCGTATTTATCCGTTGAATTTTTACCTGGAAGCAGCTCTCTAGTGATTTCTGACCAAGCGGGCTTACATGTCATGGTAATAAAGAGATGCATCTTGCGTATATTCGTGGAGTTGTCTGAGACTATTTACAAATGATGAAGGTAGAATTACAATTTGGCCTAAGTTATTTGGATCAGCATCTGCATAATTCCTTGTCGCGTCTTGTAAATGTATATAATATTTTGTTCGAAGTTGTGTTTTGTTCAAGGTAATAAACTTTAAGCGCTCACTCTCCACTTTGACATACATTTCGACCAAAAATTAATGAAGAAGAAGTCTATATCGAAGCAATAAATTAAAATTGTTGCGTCGTACCATCATATGATACCAATAAAAGTATTTACACGACACTTTTTTGTTTGGTATAGGTTGTTTTCTAACTGGGTTTTTCTGAGGAATATCAAAACTATATCCTTCTTGTCCTTTCGAATATATTATTGGGTATTCGAGAGCATCATGTGAGTGTCCGGAACTCTAGTGAGCTGTCCATCGTGCATCTGAATAACAATGTCCCGAGACGTAGTTCGTTCACTATTAACTACTACGGCAGCTATTTCATTTGTGGTCGGGGCATTGAATCGCCTTTCATGATATCCACGTGGTACACGATCTAGGTGGAGCACAACTTTGTAATAATCGCTAGTCACTCTATCTTTAACAATTTTAAATTCATGCACTAAAATGTTCTGATCACGTAGAACTTTTTATATTTTTTAACCGTGTTTCTTGCCAAACCTTGTAACGTACTCAGAAATGAACTTGCAAAAATTTTGGGAATATTGGCAACAGGAAGCAAAGAGCCAATTGTGTAACATACTTGCCTTTGAATTATGAAAATCGGGCAAAACCCTGGCATTTAAATGGTGTTATCCGCCTCAAAAGATGTCATGTGGAAGCAATTATTGTATATCCGAAGGTTAGAAAACGGGTTGATTCTTCTGTTTCGCAAGAAAAAAGCCCTTTGAGGGGTTCAATTCGCTCATCTATTGAAGGAAGGACTGCTTTTCCTCCCGAAAGACACATGCCTGCAGCTTCCTCTTTCCATTTTAGCGCACTACAAAATTTGCCTTCTTTATTCATGACTTCTATTTTTATAAGGTTGATGCTTTCATAGTTAATAGCCTCATTGTACTCGAATGCAGCTTTATCAAATATTCTTCACGTGTTTGTTGTTAAAACTAAACATCACTATTGTTCCCTTACAGCAACATCCTATCTGCGAGATTCAGGCGCTTCAATGGTTTCTATAATTCTTTGGGACGCCATGCAATTCGCCTGCTAAATACACCGAGCATGAGACTGTTCGAATGTTTCATAAAAACGTTGAAATGTGTTTTTTTTTAGATCTTCTAAAATAAATTCAATTAGAGGAATGTAATTTTCAACACGGTAGTAATCTTCAAAATTTGGTATATGATTACTTCGCTCAAATCTTGGCTTTTCAATTGGAATTTCGATTCTAAAGCAAATAACCTTTACTTTTTCAAAAATCTCCTTAAATTTTGCTTTTGGAAATAGAGTTATTTAATTTATAAGAATAGCAAGGCGTTTGTTTTGCATTGGTCGCAGTTTCCATAATTTTTGTAACAGCTCCATTTTCTGCTGACATCAGAGAGCACCTATCTGTTCCAACTCCTACACAATTTTTTAGGTCGAGACTAAAATTTGTCAAAATTTTCAGAACTATTGATGAAAGTGCTTTCGCATCAATTGACACTTCAACGTCATTATAATAGCTTTTGAAGCCTCTTCAAATGCGTCAAGAAATCCGATGAAGTCTTCCTTAAGAACTTTTTTTTGGATGTTGAAATATCTTAAAGCTAAGGAAATTTTGCATTTCCCCGACAAATCCGTGGTTTCGTCAAAAATTATTGAACAGAATTTAGACTTATGAATATTTTTTGATGATTGTTTCTAAAATGATGCCATGGCAGCATTTAGTTATGTTATTTTAAGTTATTTTTTAAATATATGTTGAATTTGAATAAGATATCTTCAAATGATTGTCTAATATTCTCAAAGCGATCTCAAAATTCCTTCTGAGTAACAAAGCACCATCATCTCGATGTCGACGGAAAGATATGTTATGTCTTCCAAAAAAAATTAAAATTTTTATAATTGATAGAAAACGTTTTGGGTTTAAATTTTTAGTTGAAGGGCTGATTTATGTATTTGATTTACTACCTCAAGACGAAAATTGTCCTGTGTCTTCAAAAACATTTTTGCAGAGGTAGCAGCATCTTTATGGTAGAGACATTTGGAGTGATTTTCTAAATCACTTTGAACGCCGATTAGTTTTTTAAAATTGACTGATGTTTTAAAATTGAGGAGATGTTACTAATGCTTTTAAACTTATATTTTTCTGATATCCTCCTTAATTTTTCGTTAAAAATAATGTACAATATTTACAAAAAATACCTTTTTTGACATCCGATAAAACCAATACAAAGGCTATCATTATACATCTCCAAATGTTTGAAATTAACATAATTTTTAATATATTTTCCTGAAACTTTTCTTTCGGAAAACGGGAAACTATAATCTTTGGAAGGTCTAAGGAAATTGCTGTTTGTTTACCTGAAAAGTGCAACTTTTTAGATATGCATACTAAAAACCTTATAATTGAAAAATCGTTTATTAGCGAAATAAAAACAAAATACATATTTTTATCATTTTGGGGGTTGAAATATCCTTCTATTGAGATGTCAGATACTCAGCATGCCGTCGACGTCGCTCTTGATCCTGTGCTGGTGTCTCGTCAGATAGTTGAGGTCCCATAGATTCAGCGTTCTGTTGACGCCAAGCTTGAGACAGTTCTAGTGTTTCAGCAGCTTCTTGAGATCTCAGATACTCAGTATGCCGTCGACGTCGCTCTTGGGCCTGTTCTGGTGTCTCGTCAGATCGTTCAGATGCCAGGTGTCTTAGTAGCCCGTGGAGATGCCAGATACTCCATGTCGTCGACGCCGCTCTTGAGCCTGACCTGGTGTTTCAGCAGCTCTGTGAGTTTCCTCACGCTCCGCCTATTGAAGCCTTCTTAGTTCGGCTTGATGAACTGTCTCGTTGAGTCTAGCTACTTTCACACCCTCAGCTATAATCGAGCTTTGGGAAAGATTAGACTTACCCTTTCGCGGCATAATTGTTAATATTTTTTCTAATAACGATAAATATTATTATGATAAACTTGAAAAAAAGAAATACAACCTAAACAAAATAAAAATCAATACAATAGGTAACGACATATAATATATTTTTAGATTACAAAATATATATATTTATTTTTCCTACTTGCTTGACAATTATGGTTATATTTTAGACAATTTACACAACATCTTTATATATTATAGCCTATGTATTAATCTGATTTATAAGCTTGTTTAAAGTAGTAAGGCAGTGCCAAGAACACACCCAGCGCTGATAACCCTTTTCCAATGGAAACGGGAAAACGGAAAGCGGCATTTATTTGATTTAAAAGTTACCTTAAACGTCCTTTTGACTTTTATTATTAACTCTTATCTATTCAGCAGTCAATCCTCCCGGTTGGACTTCAAACTTTGCTTATTACAAAATTCATTGTACCATCCATAAATTTAAACTCTGTTTAGTACCAATCAATTGTGACATCCATCAACCTATGTATACTGTGCTTACTACAAGTAAAGGATATACAGTATAAGAAGACGCATGTCGAACAAAGCATGAAATAAAATTGTAAAATCTTTATTGGTGCCGGGGGTAAGAGAAAAAACGAAGAAAAAAGCAGAAATCAACGTGTTGGATCGTTGGTCATCAAACATTTTTAAAGTTGGTTTCATAAAATTTAACTAAGGTACTGAAGGGAGGGTGAAAAAAAACCAAAGCAAAAAACACATGCAAACTTGTTTGAAGATTTTTACAAAAAATTCTACTTTTATTTCAAAACATTGAGCGTACAATATTTATGTACGTGTGTAATTTTCTTTTGCTTTACATAATAAATACAAGTGAGAAAAAAAAACGATTTAATATCGGGCAGGAAATGCGTAAAGATGTGTAAAAGATCTAGAAGACATTTTAAAGGTTTACGATTTCTTATTCGTTTTAGGGCAAATTGGCGGGGAAAATGTCAAATTTCTGAAGAAGATTACACAAAAATCTTTATAGATGCGACTGTAATTTTGATAGCATTTGGATAAAAAACTAACGGCGGAAGCCTTGCAGCTATAGATTTAGATGAAATCGAGGAAAGGAAGTTACTAAATTCCAGAATTTACCAACAAACACACACTGTGAAAATGTCGTGGAACACTGCTGTTCCTTGCTGAAAATACAAGAAAGTTCTGAATTCCAGAAATAAAACTAGAATTGTTAGAAAAATGTTACGAAATTCTGTTAAATAATATATTGATGCTCTCCAAAATACTAGCCTGGAAAACAAAACATTTTGTAAGCTTTCGGTTACTTCTCGACCAAGGGTATATTCTGAAGACGTAAAGTATTTAGCTCAAAATATATATTACAAGTCTCAAGCCACATGCAATTTTCTAAGAAACAAGTTAAATTTTAACTTTTCGCATATTTCCACCCTGAATCGGAGGGCTCCAATAAAATTTCTTCAACCTGGCTTAAAGAATAATGTGTTTGAGGTCGTAAAGCAAAATGCACATAGTTGGACGAAAGAGATTCTAAGTAAATAGTTTTGGTTATGGACGAAATGACCATAAGAAAAGAGTTAAAGTATAACACTGCTCAGCAGCCAAATACTCCTTTGTACAAAATTATGTGGACTAGATTTTGATGAACTAAACTCGAATACGTTTCCGATTGTTTTCCATCAGGGCAATTTTTTTTTCTGGGCGTGGCAATTTTTTGTATTACAACATTAGGTACCTGCGGTAAATTTAAAATAAACTTTAAATTTTTTAACCGATTTTTATGGTTTACACCTTTTTTTATTTCTAAGATCTGTAGCTATTAGATAAAAGTGCAATGTATTGGATATTTGCTTTAAATTTTTTGAAACTTCATTTTTAATCTGAAAAAAATTACGAATTTTTCACGAAAAAAACATTTTTTCCCGATTAATTTCTGAAAGAAATTTGTGTTAGACTAAAATAAAAAGCAATTTTGTTGCACATCTTCTGGTGTTGTACTTTTTAAAATCGGATGACTCGTTCTCGAGTTAGGGTGAAATATGTCTACGTACCTGGCCTGATAGAAAAAAAACCGAAAACGTAGTCGAGTTTAGCGCATCAAAATCCATATAGTGCACATAGTTTTATTTAAAGGAGAGACAAAAATTATATTTTGCAGAAGAGTGTAATCAGAGTTTAAATTTGATAGATTGGTTCGAAATAACAGGTTTTATAAGAATTAAAAGTTTTTATGGTAAAAGCATTGTTTTCTAATTGGAGTATAATTTGAAAAAATTCGCGTGAGATTCGCAACTCAAATTTTTAGTAGAACTGTTGCAGCTGCTATTAAAACAATATGTAAAACTTCAGAATTTAAGAGCTGTTCCGCAGAAGTGGACCTTTCAACAGCTCAGTTTGTAGAAAAAATTTATAAGATTTTCTATTGTCTTAATAGTGGTGCCCTTTATAGCGATAACTGCTACATATCTGCAGTTCAACTTAACAATGAACTTAAGAAATTTATACAAAACTTTATGGAATATCTGGATTACGTGGAATTCGTTGACCAGAAAAAGCATGTTTTCTTTTTAAATGGTATGAAGCTCACTCTTAATTCAGTCAATGAATATTCAGTTAATGACTAAAAAATTCTCTTAATCAGGACAAGTTAGAAAATATATTTTCTGTACGGCGGCAAAAGGGAGGCAACAGTTGCAATCCTTTCGTAGCCGAGTTAAATACTATTTTGGCAAAAGTTATGGTTGCTAAAATTATTCAATCAAGTTTTTCCAGTAACTGTAAAGTTGAAGAAGACGAGATTGACCAAATTGCTAATTATGATACATGTTTACCAAAAAGTACATATATATATATATATATATATATATATATATATATATATGATATATATTATTCAAGTGAACATACTGAAAAAGGCTCCAATGTAAGGGTTTATGTTGATTTTGACGATGATGTATATGCAGATTACTTTCAGAAGATATTTTTAATAATTCTGACAACATAAATTTTGAACTGGTTTCCATGAGATACTTCTTTGGGTATGTTGCATTTAAAATTATTCCGAAATTGCAATGCGGAAAATGCTGTAATGAGCTTAGAAAGACGGATAAAGTTTTAACCAGCCCAAACGAGCTTTTTATATTATTTAAGAACTATCAGTCTCTGACAGATTTTGAAAATTTAGCTGCTCCATTAGACAAACTAATAGATGCAAGTAAGAATCATATTTTAATATTTCACAATATCTTTAAAACTGAACTGGAACGAAATGGTATAAAATCATTTATTATTGACTTGTGCAAACGCTAAACCCCAGAATGGTTCAGTGATGATTGTTCCAACCATGAACAGCAATTATTGGAGTTTTTTTATATCGACAGCACTGCTCTTGGGCAATAGAAAAAGATAGTTCTAAGCAAAGAAAAGTGCAGATTATATCAAATAAATAAAAAATACAAGAGCGAATCTATAAGAAATAAACAAAATATTACTAATAAATAATAAAAATTTTTTTCTATATAAACATTTTTAAAAAGCTTTAAATTTTTTTATTAAAATCTCAAATTCTCTTGATTTTACCAATATAAATGTATTCTTTGTTATATTATATTTTACAGAAAACCTAACTGTTTTAGCCTTAGTGCACAATAACGTAATAGAATTTATAGAAAGGCGTAATATGAATTAAAAAAACTAAATAAAATGATTTTTTTTTTAATTCCTTAAAAAGTTTTTTCTAAACAAAATCAATTCTTCTATTTTAAAATATTGAATGCATTCAATGTTTTTGATTTATCATGAATTAATTTATATTTCAATTCAATTCATATATAAGACAAAATAAGTTTATTTAAAATAAAACAGGTCAATTCCGCCGTCTATACAGAATTTTGGCGCTGATTTTGTATTTTACTAATGCCGAATGAATCACCTGCGCCAATAAAATAAAATTTGTTGATACTTAATTTATATAATTTATATATATATATATATATATATATATATATATATACATATATATATATATATATATATATATATATATATATATATACAGTATCGGTCAAAATCTAAGCACCCCCTTAGTACATTTTTTTAAAATGGTGATTTTTTTAAGAATGGTTTTTTTGTTGGTCGTCGACTGAATAATCCTGCCTTTACCGCCCTTCTTCGAATCCTTCTTTCGCTAATTTTTAAATCTAGCCGGTTTCGTTTGTGGCTAGCAGATGCTTTAGGATCATTTTGGATTGTCCTTTTAATTAAGGAGTCTTCATGTCGCGAAGTTTCACGTGGCCTTCCTCCAGAATGAGTAGGGGATGTGCGACCAGTCTGCAAAAACTTTTTAATTAGCCTAGAAATAATTGATCTGTTGATAGAATATTTTGCTCTCAATTGATGTCTTGATAAGCCGGCGCTCCAATCATCAAGAATTCTAATTTTAAACTCTTTTGAATACTTATTGCGTGCCATTACTATTATCTCAACGAAAACTTTAAAACAATGACAATTTCCACATAAATTCTAACAAGTTCTGCTTCTTAACACTGCAGCTTAATAGCCGCTGCATTTTTGGAGTGTACCGTTAACTTATACAGTAATTTCGCAGTAGCGTAGTGAAATTTTCAAGCATAATAGTAGGGGGTGCTTTAGTTTAGTCCACTTACAGTTTGTAAAAAATATCTTTGCACACAAAAAAAACATGTAAAATATTATCTTAATGTGAGAATTACAACAAAAAACATTTGAATACTGTTGTTCTTTTGCACACATCTCATTACGGTATTTGTTTGCTGCTATGAGGCGCCAACAGTTTTAAAATAGACGTGCACATTACAACAACAACAACATCAAAAGAAATTTACTCAGTATAAAAAATGTAAAAAAATCTTTGCATATTGAATGAAGGCGATTAAAAGGGGAACAAAAAATGCCGTTATTTTTCCAAAAATTTTGTGCATTTGAGTTTTTTCAAATATAGAATTCAATGTAAAAGAGTTAAACAAAGTTTTAGTAATAAAGTGATAATTTTTGAAGCAACAAGGGACAGCATACTTGAATTTAAGAAATGCCAGGAAAACGCGTTTCAAAAAATATTATACAATTGGTATATTTCAACCACTACAAAGGCAAGTCTGCTAAGGAAATTGCCGAAATGTTTTCCCTGAAAATCAGAACTGTATACAATATCATATCCCGTGCTGAAAAAGAAGGACGACTAGACTTAAAAGCATCCACAGGCAGGCCAAAAAAAGTGACGTAGCGAATCGAAAGAAAAATAATTAGAACAGTTTATGACAACCCCTAATCCAGCACGAGAAAATTAGCTCTTCAAGTGGAAAAAGATTTGGACTTACGTGTTTCCCATACAACCATCAGAAATGTCCTTCAAAAGCACAAATATTCGTCTAGAGTGGCGAAAAAAAAACACCAGCTCTCAGCTAAAAATATTGAAAAGAGACTAAGATTTGCCACCGAACACGTTTCACTCCCTCCAGTGTACTGGGACGATGTTGTTTTCTCAGATGAAACAAAAATTATGCTTTACTATCATGAGGGACCGCAAAGAGTTTGGCGAAAGCCCCTAGCTGCGCTAGAAAATAAAAATATTATTCCTACAGTAAAGTTTGGAAAGCTGTCCGTAATGGTATGGAGCTGTATATCTAGCAAAGGAGTTGGTGTAATACGGATTTTAGATGAAATAATGACCAAAGAAGTATGTCTTTATATTTTACAAAAGGAACTGACCGCCAGCGTCAAAAAATTTGGTTTTATAAACCCGGCTAATCCGAAGAAATTCAAATACAAATACTATCAAGATAATGATCCTAAGCATAAATCTTATTTATGTAGGACCTGGCTATTATACAACTGTACCAAAGTTATTGATACTCCTGCCCAAAGTCCGGATATAAACCCTTTCAAAAATTTGTGGGTTCATCTAAAAAAAAAGGTAGGAAAAAGATCACCAAGGAACAAAAATGATTTGATACGGTTCATTAAAGAAGAGTGGGATAATATACCGTTAGAATATAATATTCCGAAACTAATTCAATCGATGCGAGCACGTTTACAAGCGGTAACGGATGCTCGAGGTGGACACACAAAGTATTAAAACAAAAATTCCAAAATTTACATATATCAAACATAAAGTTTCATCAATTTTGCAAACATTTTTTATACAGTAAAAATATATAATTTTTTTATTTTTTACTATTCTACATTCCAATTTTTTCATGGTTATGAAAGTTTTTATATATTATATTACCAAATAATATGTTTATAAAACTCTGTTGAAAAAAACTAAAATATTTGTTTATATTTTATTACAAATCAATGCATTTTTTGAAGTTTTTTTATTTTTCGCTATGTGCAAAGATTTTTTTTTACAATCTGTATATTTGAGACTTAAAATATTTTTCTAACTGTAAATTTTTTTCAATAAATTTTGAATTCCTTAAATTTGTTTTTTCAGTAATAAAGGTATAAATAAATAAGAAAATTATTTTAATAACTTTGTTTTCTTAAAAAAATCACAATTTTAAAAAAATGTACTGAGGGGGTGCTTAGGTTTTGTCCGATACTGTATATATATATATATATATATATATATATATGTATATATATATAAATACATAAATATATATATATATATATATATATATATATATACATATATATATATATATATATATATATATATATATACATATATATATATATATATATATATATATATAAATTTTTATATTATATGTACTTATATCATAATAATATACATACATTTTTGTTTATCCAACAACAACACAAGCACTATTTACCCTACATTAATTTACGCAGTAGTATTTTCGCTTCGGACAAAGGATCTATTCTATGCAACATAATAGTACATCTACAATAACAATTTACTGCAACAAATAATAACACATTCCGCCTCACAAGTTTCATTGTTGAATACTCTAGGCAAACTAAAAAATTTTTTGTTTTATTCGGACAAATAACTACACAAGGCAAGATGAACTACACAAGGCCTTATGACTACAGTGTCAATGTTCCAATTTCAGTATTCCTAATAGCCACGAAGACACCAGCACAATTTTTAGGCCGGACAATGAAATAATGATGTGGCTTCGCTACGGAAATATATGAAAAATTACAACGACAAAAGAAATTTTTGATTGTGTAGTGCCATGGTCCACAAAAGTTGTGGAATATACCGACTTAACGTCAAAATCAAGCAAAATCTGTAGTATTTGTGAGTTTTTTTTTTTTAATCAACATTCCTGAAAGAGGGAAAGTTTTTAACAGGTGAAGAGTTATGTCTTAAGGTACGGTTACATTTGGGCAAATATTTGCTCAAAGAAGCGTAATTACAAAATTCTGATGATATATATTTTAGTTCAGCCAAGCTTTTATTAAACTAATCAACTTCCAATAATATTATATTCATATTACTAAATATTTTTTTGTTATAAAACTGTTTGCACGTATTCAAATCAAATAATTTTCCTTTTATGCCTATAGATTACGTTTTTCAGAAAAATTGCCCAAACGTGACCCTACCTTTAGAGATTATAATTGTATGTGCTATTAGACATAAATTATAGATACATATAAATTAAAAATCTGCTCACTGGTACTCTTTTATTTTTACCAAACTATGAAATTTTTTAGAAAGGAAGTAAAAACCATTTTTAGAGTGGGAAAAGTAAGGTTAATTAATATTTTCATTGCAAACATATTTTAACTAGATTAAATTTTTCTAATGTTAACTTCATATTGCGGGTCCCAGGTCTTACAACAACTTTTTTAGCTTTATTCATTGTATGTGATATGTATGGATTAAACATAAACTTGCTGTCAAGAAATGCTCCAAGATCAAGTAATAAATCTACTTTTTCCATTCCAAGATCATTAATTCTAATATTGAGATGCCTCAATGGTTAGAGCTGTGCCGAACTTCATCAAACGCTCGTTTTTGACAACAACCTCTAATCAAACCCATTTAAATTACACGGGTTTGATTAGAGGTTGTTGTCAAAAACGAGCGTTTGAGAGCGTTTGATGAAGTTCGGCACAGCTCTAAAATTTAACTTAGGAACTGGATAGACCTGTGCCGAACTGTCGTGCCGTAGAAAAAATTTCAGAACAAAAATGTTTCCATGGAAAAAAATTCTTTGATTATAAAAAATTTCATAAGCAACATTTTTCATAAAAAAATTTTTAATAAAAATCTTTCAATAGAAAACATTTTATAATGAAAATACTTTTGCAAAATATATATACAGAAAGAAAACTTTTTATTACAACTCATTTTCTCTAAAATATTCTGTATCGATAATTTTTATGTCGAAAAGTTTGTGTTTTATAATTTTCTTTTGCTTTAAATGGTGAATGCAAGTGAGAAAAAATAAAACAATTTAATATCGGGTAGGAAATGCTACGTAAAGATGTGTAAAAGATCTAGAAGACCTTTTAAATGTTTACGATATTTTATTCGTTTTAGGGCAAATTTGGCTGGGAAAATGTCTAATGCCTGAAGATGATTACACAAAAATCTTTATATATGCGACCGTAACTTTGAAAGCTCATTCATTTGGATAAAAAAGATAAAAAACGAAAGGCGGAAGCAAAGACTCTATAATATAAAGATGTTGCACGCCATATATTACTAAGATTCAAAAATTTTTTGCTTCGAAATCCAATGACTTATTTATTCTCTTTCTAATTTTTTTTGCAAACACAATTATTATATTTGCTTACACTATAGCTGTGTTCATTTAATAAAAATTTTTAAAAATTTTTAATAATTGTTACTGGAAAGCGTTCATTAACTCAAAAAATTTTCAACGAGAGAGCGGCGAAGGGGCGTAAAAAATTGAGACACAGAAAAATTATTGCAAGTTTTTACAAGTAAAATTTTTACTTGTAATAATTATTCAAACAGCTGTTTTGCGTTTGTGTTTATAAAACAATATTTCTAAATCAAGTTGAAAATAAAAATATTTTGAAAAATTTAAGAAATTGTAAGTAAATGTAAACTTTTAAAACCATAAAAAGTATTAAAATGATAACAAATTTATTTTTGTGTAACTTAGGCACTACAGAAGCAAAATAAGATGTCTAATTTAATTGAACTAAGCAACACAGTATCTGGTACATCAGTGGCAAAGGATGTAACAGACCAGGTGTTATTTTTAGTGTTGTAAATATTATGAGTACCTAGCTATTCGGTAGTTTACACTAAGCAGGCAAATAATTCAATTAGTTCAAATATATATTTGCAAATATACATCTGATTATATATCTAATGCTGACAGCAACACAATATATTATTTTGGATAAAGCTTTTTATGACAATGAAAATCAAAATTGCTTAAATTGCTTAGTTATGGTTAGAAAGACATATTTTTTAAGAAAAAGCAATCGAACTCAAAATTTGGATCTTGTAAATTTAGATGAAATTAGGTAAATTCGCAAAAGTTGTTGGTGTACATATGAAATGAAACATAGTTCATTGTATGTAACTAACAAACAAAACGTTCAAACCCACTATGAACTTCATTTCAGTTCAACTCACATTTACTTGCGCGTTAATATAGTTTCTTATTAGTGTTTACATAAATAGTTTTTCATAAAATCACATTAAAAAATACTTAATATTATATAATTATTATAATAGTAACGCAATAAGGTGCCAAAACAATAATGATGAATATAAATGACCATAATCATTATTTTTATAATAATATATGTATAATTTGTCCAAAAAATAACGGGGTAGTTATTGAGTACTCATATATACCTATACATTACAACACTACTTTAACTTGCAAATTTTTACTAGTAAAGTGCTCATTTACTTTTTCACATTTTTGAGAGTAATTGTGGAAAATTTCTTGTTACTCTCTCGTTATTAATATTTACTAGAAAAGTAAATGAACATACCTTATGTGTTGTGTATGTTTGTATATATGTACATACATACATAAGTGTGGCTGTTATTTATTTACAATAGTTCTTTCATACTATTGCTGAAGCCGAAGAAAACTACTTTTATTGTTTTTTTTTTCAAATGTACTTACATTTTTATTTTCTACAATGTTTAATGTGCACACACTGAAATTTTTTCCATAGAAAATATTATAAAATGTTTCATATATTTTTCTAAAAAAAAACTCTATTAATATTTTTAGATAAAAAATATTTTATAATGAAAAATTGCTTATAGTAAAAAATTCATTCATAATAAAAATGTTAGTACAAAAAATTTCAGAACAAAAATGTTTCTATGGAAAAAAATTCTTTGATTATAAGAAATTTCATAAGCTACATCTTTTCATAAAATTTGTAATAAAAATCTTTCAATAGAAAACATTTTATAACGAAAATACTTTTAAAAAAAATATATATACAGAAATAAAACTTTTTATTACAACTCATTTTCTCTGAAATATTCTCTATCGGTTATTTTTATGTCGAAAAGTTTGTGTATCAAAAATTTTCCTTTAAAAAGTTTTTATAAAAAATTTGTTGCACATAGATTCAAAATGCTTAATCTTCTTATAATAACTTCACTGCGTAAGTATTTTTTATGGGAGTTTTATAAGTACAAATCATCTAGTGCTCAGAAGGTTAAAACTTTGAATCATTAAAAAAGGAAACTACTTTTTTGTATTATGTTTTATTGCCAATAAAGTAATTATAATATGGATATTTTGTTTCACGAAATTCAAAGTAGTCCTCAAAAAAACTCAAAACAACAGGTCGTAATATAACGACCCGCATATAAATTTTTTCATAGTTGTCTAATACACATTATCTTTGCTACAAGTCAATTGTAAAACCAAAAACCTTTGTGAACCAACAATTAACAATAAACGGCTGGCCTACATACATATAAAGCATGATATCTCTCTTTATACTGGATAAGTATCTACAATCAAACCCTACCAGATTTATGTAAATATACCCCCTTTTTCTCTTACTCTTTTACCCGTGTCCGGCAGTATAACACATAGCCCAGGAAATCCCTCCTACCTATGGTAATTATTTCGCCTCAGTCTAGTGCCCTAAACTAGGTAAGGTACTCCTCCTCTTTTTAATCTCTGTAACCCCAATCAGAAATTAAACATGGTCCTTCGAGCAACAGCGTAGAGTTAATCCCAGTTATATTAACTATTGTCGCACTGGCATCTCTCTAGTAGAGAATGTGCATATAATTATGAGCATACACGCAGCCCTCATACAGGCATAAAAGTACATACAAAATTAAACAAGCAGAATAAGATCATCACAATATAAAATGAAAAGAATAATACAGGCGGGTTTCTGGTGTGATAAAGGATTGGACAGACGGAAAGTTCTATAGTTTGAAAAAATTTTATATAAATAAAAAAGTTTCAGAACAATAAAAATAAACTAGTGAGAAACATATTTATATACTTATGTATGTATATATGAAAAAAGTAAGAAACTCCAAAGCATATAAAAAGAAGAATTTAAAAACAGAAGAATTTTAATTATTTCCAGTTAATTCGTATACACGGGATGAAAACAATAAAAAAATTAAAAAACTAGTACGAAGTATATACTTATGTATGTATATATGCAAAAAGTTAAGAAAATTTCAAGGTATATAAAAAGAAGATTTTAAAAAAAGGGAAAATTTAATGTATATATATTTAGTTTAATCGTTGACCTGTTGTATTATAATAATATTCTTGTTTTATCGTTCGGCTATAGGTCAGGTTTTTTAAAAATCAATAAACACTAAATATTTTTTGATTATTTAATTTTTATTTAATGTTATTTTTCCCAATATTTCGAATAGCTTCGCTATTCATCTTCAGGGGAACACTGTTGGGTACAAAACAATATATGATAAACATTAAAATTAATTTTTGATTATTTCTAATAAATTTACAATTACATACATGTAAATTAAAAATTAAATAAAATTATATTGGATTAACATATTTTCAATATGTCGATCGTCTGTAGTCCTTAGCTGCGAAAACTGATTTGTTTATGTTGTTTTTTGTGTTTGTTTATCACACTTCTGTAAATTTGAGCGCATTTCTCTGTGTCTTGTTTATAGTTAAGTCTTTTCTCTGCAGGAACGTCAATTATGTAAATTTAATTATAATAAAGGTTTGCATATTTTAGCTATAAAATAACGACCCGTTTCCCCTTTTGAGCATATTTTAGTTGTTGCTTTGCTGTTAAAGAAAAAAAGAAGAGTTATAAAAAACCACCACCACTCGATGTGCAAATAAAAAAGAGTAATAAGAAGCACCACCACTTGGTGTACTTAAGAGGTAAATTAACATACGAAAGAGAAAAAGGTCATTTGTGTGCAGCCATCACACAAAGTTATTAAAAGAGAAATACCGTCAAACACAAATATTTATATTTTTATAAATAAATATTATTTCCGTGAGAAAAGTGAATAAAGCTGTGAAGGTAAATAAATATACATTCGTATATATATATATATATATATATATATATATATATATATAATATATATATATATATAAATATATATATTTATATATATATATATATATATATATATATATACCCACCAGTCCAGTTGATGCAATTAAAAAAGGAAAATGCTTTCCAGTGTTGCGAAATTATTTGACCTGGCCGGGTGGATCTCCCCGATTGTCATCCAAGCGAAAATAATTCTTCAGCAATTCTGGTTAGAAGGCACAGGGTGGGATGACAACGTTCGGCCCGATACATTAGAAAGCTGGAATAACTTTGTTAGGAGTCTTTCCATAATCTCAAAGTTGAAGATTCCGCGTTGGATAAAGTTCGCCCCGTCCCTATTCATCCAAATCCATAGTTTCTGTGATGCCTCAAAAAGGCGTATTGCGCGGCTGTATACATCCGTGTTGAAGATAATGGGGGGTACATTCTCATCTCTATGTATCAACAACGACATTCGCTCCGATTAGTCCATTGTGTCTGCCGAGGCTAGAGCTGTGTGGAGCGCTTTTAATGTCAAAATTAATTAAGCAAATCGAAAAGTCGCTAGCGTGCCGAAATCATGAAATATATCTCTGGTCCGACTCTTCTATCGTAATCAGCTTGCTCAAGCAACCTCCAAACTCTTGGAAAACGTATGCCGCAGAAATAAGACGAAATGTTGGCAATTTCGTGTGGCGAAATGGAAAGTCGGCTGATAACGCAGCGGACCTAGGCTCCCGAGGGTGCAGTGCAGACCAGCTTGTAGATAACATTATATGGTGGAGGGGCCCAATTTGGCTTCTAAAGCCCCCCGAAGAATGGCCAAAGACCATAACTATTACAGAAAACTCGCTGGAAAAGAAACACAAAGTTGCTGTGTTTCACCTATTTCCCGAAGGCGAAGAACTCCTCGAGCGCTTCTCCCAGTGGGATAAGGCCATCCGGGTCTTGTCCGATGTGCGACGGTTTATTGAAACCCTACGCGAAAGAATGCGCATCAAGTTGAGACAGCCCCTGAGCCTGGAATCCACAACTCGAGGCGCCGCCCCAGAGGAATCAAGCTCATACCGAATCCAACGAATTTCCGCTATTACACCCAAAGAGTTTGTAGGGACAAAACACATACTCCTACGTATGACCCAAGGGTTACATTATCACAAAGAACTCTACTGTTTACTAGGTAATGAACCAGTCAGCCGTAAAAACCCGCTACACCCTTCAAATACCTTTTTAGTTGAAAACACTGAAATCCGAACGAAGGGCAGAATATCGTGCATAGAATTCTCGCACAACATCTTGATGCACGCTGAGACGAACTTACTGCGTTCCGTGGAGAATATTTTGTACCTTGACTAAGATCGGCCATAAGACTATGCATCAGCAAATGTGTAACGATCGTCCGCTATAAAAACAAAGTAAAGACACAAATGATGGGAGCTCTACCAGCTGAAAGAAGTACGTTTTCCCTTGCCTTCACCATTACTGGCTTAGATTTGCAGGCCCATTCTCGATTAACACCTCTATTCTCAGAAACGCTCCATATCTCAAAGGATACGTCTACATTTTTGTCTGCTTTTGCCCGAGACCTGTTCGTCTTGAGCTGTGCTCTGACCTTTCCACCAACTCCTTCTGGGCGGCATTCACTAGATTTGACGGCAGACGAGGCTTACCGAAGAAGATTATGTAACCAATTTCGTAAAGGCAGAGAGAGCACTCCGCCTGGAATTCACCCAATTTCTGAGCACCGCCTCACAATACATGATCGAAAAATATTAAGCTCATGATTACCAATGGCACTTTATACTCCCGGATACTCTCCATATGGTAGGGTTATGGGAAGCTGGGGTAAAGTCATTTAAGTCCCATTTCAAAAAGGTAGCTGGAAATCACAAACACACGTTTAAGGAATTCACCACTCTCGTAACCTGAATCGAAGCGGTTCTAAAATCCAGACCGCTGTCCCCACTGTCAGATGATCCCAATGAGCTTCTCGCCCTCACGCCAGGCCATTTCTTGTGTGGGTTTCCCTTGACGGCGCCACCCAAACCCGCACCGGAGTCGATCCGGAGTTTAAGGTTCTCCATCATTAATTTGCCCTTAAAGAACTACAGAAAAGTACAAGTAGAAACATCCCGAAAAAAGCATAGAGGCTTGTCATAATCAAAGAAGATCTGGCTCCTTCCACGAATGAAAACCAGGCCGCGTAGAGAATGTGCACACCGGAAGTGGAGGCTTTGTGCGAGTCGCTGGTTTAAGGACTCCAATGGGTCTCAGCACAAGGCCGATCACCAAGCCTTGCGTATTACCGGTTGATACAACAGAAAATAAATAGAAGCAGCTGCTCTGTACTGCTTATTACCCTCTTAACGTCACTTTATATATAAATGTTTCTTAATATGTCCCCTAGCGTAACTTCCATAATAAACGTTTACCACTTTCCCATAGTTTCACTTCCAACCCATATGTTTCTAATCGTCATTCGTTGCATCTAATCAAACAATTATGCTAATATTTTGCTAAGTTCCACCCGCTCCGGTTCTGCAAAATATTTCTCAGAATTCACGGCTACTGCCAAAACTATCTAGCCAGATCCCATGGAACCGATGAAAGTATATTCGATGTGTGTGTCAAATATGGATGGGCTTACCATGATCTTCTTCAGCAGCCGAGTCGCACTGCAGCTCCTCAGTCCTAATCCAGCCGGCCGGGTCACTCACGATGCCGGCGCCATCGTAGGTAGTGTGCAAGACCGGCTTGGCGTCAACCGCCGTCGAGCATCTCCACCGCGCTCCAATAAGAGCTCTTCTACCGCCCAGACTAGACACTCACCTAGTGGGCTAACATCAAGCCCGAAACGAATTCCGCTAGGGGCTGTACGTGCCTTCGAATGACAGGCCAATCACCTTTAAACCATATTGACTATACGCATGGCCATCATATGTGTCAAAGGCCGGCAGGATGTTGAAAGCAGTAAGACAGTGTCAAGACCAGACCTAGCGCTGGTAACCCTTTTCCAATGGAAGCGGGAAAACGGAAAGCAGTATTTATTTGATTTAAAAGTTACTTTGAAGATCCTTTAGAGTTTTGTTATTAGCTATTATCTATTCAGCAGTCAATCCTCCCGGTTGGACTTCAAACTTTGCTGATTACAAAATTCATTGTCACATCCATAAATTTAAACTTTGTTTATTTCCAATCAATTGTGGCATCCATCAACTTATGTGTATACTGTGCTTACTGCAAGTCAATTGTAACCTTTATGAACCAACACTTAACAATACATGGCTGGCCTACATATAAAGCACGAAATCTCTCTTTATACTGCATAAGTATCCACAGTCCAACCCTACCAGACTTATGTAAGTATACCCCCTTTTTTTCTTACTTTTTTACCGGCTGTATACCACATAGCCCAGGAAATCCCTCCTACCCATGGTAACTGTTTCGCCTCTGTCTAGTGCCCTAATCTAAGTAAGGTACTCCACCTCTTTTTAATCTCTGTAACCTTAATCAGAAATTAAACAAGCTAAATTATTGTAAACATTAACTAAAATCCATTCTGTAGGTTTCGCTTGAAAGAAGAACAAACATCCACACATCTAAACATCCACACTTACAAACATTCGTCTTTACAATATAAGTAGGATATATGTATATTTATATATATATATATATATATATATATATATATATTTATATATAGTTGATTTATCTTTATTGACCTTATCAGTTTATTTTAATATTAATCAAGCTTATGGTCGTTTTTTATCAAATTATATTTGATCTAATTTTTATTCGATATTTCGTTAAAAGCTTGTTAACATCTTCAGGAAATAAAAATTATTAAAATTTTATAGACAAATGGTTTTGAAACATGACATAAAAAAACTATTCACAATATTTGTTTTTCAAATTCAATACCACATAAAATATTTTTTCAACATTAACAATTTATAGTAAAACAAACTTTTTCAACATTAACAAATTATAACGAACATTTTTATAACAAATATATACACATATGTATATATATATATATATATATATATATATATACATACATACATACATATACACATACACACATATATATATACATACACACATACATACACATACACACATATATATATATATATATATATATATATATATATATATGCGCACATATACACATAGATATACATATAAACACATATACACATACATATACATATATATACATACATACATACATATACACACGTATATACACATATACATATATATATACACATATAAATATATATACACATACATATATATATATATATACATATACATACATACATATGTACATATACATACATACATATGTACATATATACATACACACATATATACACATACACACATACATACATATACAACATACACATATATACACATACACATATACATACATACATATACATATATATACATACATACATACATACACATATATACATATACAATTATACATATATATATATACATATATATATATATATATATATATATATATATATATATATATACATATATATATATATATATATATATATATATATATACATATATACACACATATATACACATACATACATGTACATACATATATATATACATAAATACATACATATACACATACATACATATATACACACATATATACATATATATACATACATACATACATACATATACATACATATACACACACATACAAATACATGTACACATATAACTACATATACATCCACACACATATACATGTATATACACCTATATACACATAGGCAATAATTTTAACAATTAGTATAAATTAATATATAATAACAATACAATAAATTATCCCTAGCAAATAATAGTTAATATTAACAATTATATTATGTAAATCTGCAATTCTTACTAACTAAATGTCTATAATTCTGTGCTAATTTTTCTGTATCTATTTTAAAATTTATTCTGTGTGATGAAGGTACGTTTATTATTTCTAACATTTCTAACATTAATCGACATTTGTAGTTATTTTCTGTATTTAATATTGAAACATTTTCAAAATCTGGAAAATGATATGTTCTAGAACAATGAGAAGATAAAGCTGTTTTTTGTGAATTTATATCCCTATATTTTTTATCTGATTTGTGACCTGCTATCCTAGTCTTTAATTTATTCTTGGTCGTACCTATGTACACTTTATTACAATTCTCTATATCATTACCCTTGCATGGTATTTTATATACTAAATTTGATCTATCCCATTTTTCAATTTTATCTTTATTTTTACTAAATAGTCTGTTTAATGTATTGTGCGTTCTATGAGCTATTCTATATTTACCTGTATCGTAAATTTTAGATTTTGTCAACCTTTCTGATATTCCTGGTATGTATGTTAAAGATTTAAATAATTTTTGTTCTGTATTAATATTAGTATTTTCTGTTCTTCTATTTCTATATTGTGATATTAATTTATTTATAATATGATAAGGAAAATAGTTATTTTCTAATATATTTATAACCTTCTTTTTATTGCTATAGTGAAATTGTTTGTCACTTATATTTAGAACCCTTTCTATAAAATTTTTAGCTGTGTTTATAATAATGTGTCTACTATGTTTTGAATAGTAATTAATCATTCTTCCCGAAGCAGTAGGTTTCTGGAACCAATCTATTATTAATTTATTACCTCTCCTAATAACTAAAGTATCTAAATAAGGAAGTCTCAAGTCCTTTTCCTTTTCAGCAGTAAATTTAATGTTCGAATTAAAATTATTCAATGCTGATAACATATTATCTATCTCCGATGTATGAATAATGCAAAATAAATCATCTACATATTTTGTCACTATTTTAGGTTTTATATAAAGTTTTTGAATTGATTTGTCTAATAATTCCTCCATTACTATATCTGCTATTATTGGAGATGCTGGTGATCCCATAGGAAGAGCCCTTTGTTGCATATATATATTGCTATTATATTGAAAATACCTATTATCATCTATACAAAATTTTAAAATACGGAAAAATAAATGTTTGTCAATCCTTGTATACCTTGCTATCATTTCCCATTTGTTTTCAATTGTATTAATTGCAAAATCAATAGGTACACTTGGGAATAGGGAAACTACATCAAAAGAAATCAAGCTTTCATTATCAGATATACGTTGGGTCCTAATTTTATTCACAAATTCTATTGAATTTTTGATATTATATTTAGAATCCTTAGTAATATTTTTTTAAATATTTGTAATATATCTGCATAGTTCATATGAAGGTGAATTAATAAAAGAACATATAGGTCTTAATGGAAAATTTTCTTTATGAATTTTTTTTAATCCATATATACGAGGAGCAACTGCAGCATTTGTTTTTAGCCTATTCTTATCATTAGATGTTATAATATCTTTCTTAAATAATTCTTCAACTATATCATTATTGATTTTTTTGTATTTGGTTGTTGGATCTCTATTAATTAAATTATAATTTGTAATATCTCCTAAAATACTATTGATTCTTAAATCATAATCCTGTTTACTAATGGCTACAGTTACATTACCCTTATCCGCATTTACAATAAGTATATCTTTATTTTCCCTTAAGAAATTAGTAGCTTTCTTAGCTTTATCTAATATAAACTTATCTCTATTTGTTAATTGAATTTTATTTAAATGGTTATCAATATATATATATATATATATATATATATATATATATATACATTATTACATATATATAAATAGAGTATGGCTCAATATATATATATATATATATATATATATATATATATATATGTATATATATATTATTACACAGATTAGAAATAGATTTAAATAAAACGACAATGTGGCTATATGTACTTGGAAGCACTGCCAATTAATCTCTAGTTGTCAAAATGTTACAACTGTGGTCAACACAATATAGATAATATTCAAATTAACGAAAATGGAATACTCCAGAATATACAAGATCATTCGATGCTGTGCCAATAATAAGTGTAAACAACAACAACGAAAAACCTAGCAACATAAATGCTAAGAGATGTTATTCTTAATAATGCAATTATTAGTTGCTAATAAAGCTAAACAGTTTCCCAAGTATACACAGCCATATACACATAGGAGAAGAAGAAACAAAACCACACAATACACAGAACACTCATCCATGCAACCACTCATAGTTACCATAGACAAAACACACAGAACACTCATACACACAACCACACATAGTCACCATAAGCAAAATACACAAGTCAGCATTGTCATGTATGCAAAAACACGTATATAGCTACATGTTAAGTAAAGCGCAACCAACAACAACCATGGCCAGAAGTTTCGCGAAGTTACCAGACGACGTAATTTTTGCTATATAAACGCGCTACCAGAGCTCAGAGAGTTAGTGTGATTTCAAACATAGACGTGTTAACATCGCTAAGTGGAGTAGTACAAATACTCGTGTTAATAAAGTATTAAATAAAGTGTTGCCGCATTATATTTATAAAATTAATTTGTCCGCGTTTTAATTTGATGCAATAAAACGAATTCTTGAAGGATAAGTAATAAAACCGTTTTTACGAAAAGGTCTAAAAACGTAACAATATATATATATATATATATATATATATATATATATATATATACATATATATATATTTATGTATATATATATATATATATATATATATATATATTTATGTATATATATATATATATATATATATATATATATATTCGTGTCCACAGTTTGTACATGTTTGCTGTTGTTTACGGTACTGCGACAGAAAAACCGTCAACTTTGACTCGTCGGCTAGCGCAATTAAAAATTTCACGAACATTATTTATGCGAATTCGGAATAATGATTTGAATTTACATGATTACAAGTTTTGAATAATTCAAAAGCTGAACCCTAATGACCATTTGATATATCTTCAACAATGGAGATGATTTAATATATTTAGAAAGATTGAAAATAGTAGCAGAAGAACTTGATATGGGGCCAAATTGCCGCATTCGGCATCGATCGAAATTTCAATACAATTTCATTAAAAACTTTGAGTAGCATGGCTCCTGCAACTATTGCAACCAAGAATGATAAAATAAAGGTTACGCCTTTCGCATGATTTCCCGTTTGATGACGTATTTATTAATTCGAAGAACTTGCCAAATGTTTATTGTATGCAAAACTAATACCTTCTCGTACAAAATTAATATTTTATGCTATATTTGGTAACACTTCGCACAATTTACACAGAGAGATCTCCAACAAGCAAAATAAATCGGATTTATCAAAGTGCAAGTTTTGTGTTATATTTCATAATAATTAAAAAAATTATGAAAAATTAAAATAATTATGAAATAACTTAAAGTGCAAAAAACTTAAAAAATTTTTTTTTTAACGCTCATAAACTGTAAACAAAAAACCCATACTAAAGTGAAAAGGGAACAAAAGGAGCAAACATGAAATTTGCAGTGGGAAAATGCAAACGAAGTAACAGCAAAAACAAGTGAGGAATTCATTGTGTTAAAATGTATTTCATATCATATTAAATTATCATTATCATATATCAAGGGGCCAAACGAAGGCATTTTCGGTAGGTAATGCAAATGTAGAAGTTGACAATACACCCGACTTAGATGTAAATAACTCTTTAACGTGTAAGTTGAGACCTTCAATTTTAAATAACACAAGGTTTTATAATCCTTGTGATTTCTTCAGGTACTACACTTAAGAGTGTTAATCTTAATAGTCAGGCAGATGTTTGGCTACAGAAGCAAACGAAAGAGAAATAGAAAATGTGGAATATGATGGTTTAGAGAACTTGTTGGGATATAATTGCCACAAATTAAAGAATGAAAAGCTTGTCAGTAATTCTTCAAGCGAACGCAATTATTCATAGGTTTATTACTTAAGGTGGACTTAGTAAGCCATCAACTTCGTTAATGAACACAAGTGAACATTTACAAAAGCATTTGTTGGAAGCAAAAGAAATTGAAGCCAATGGAGATGAAAAAACTTATTTATATGTAGAATGTATTTCAAAATTAGGAAACTAAGTTCTGAAATCGTTGAAAGCACTTATAAGAGAAAATATAATAATATAACAAACGAAAAATTCTTTAAGTATTCTTTAACGATTTTTATTTTTAAGTAAAATAACAACCACAAATTTTGAATGGGGAAAAACGAAAATAAGTAGCACTTGGGTCCAATATTTATATAAAATTACTGTAAAATAACAATTTAAAATTAAAAAAGGTGGAATATAAAACAATTATTTAAAATTATTTATTATCAAATATTTCAGAATTAAGAAAGAATTATGAATATAATAAAAATATGTTAACTAAAGTAAGAAAAAATAAAACAATTAAAATTTAAACACTATTTTTGGCAGTTTATGATTCTTTTAAGCATTTTTTAGTATTATTTTAAAACCTATTTAGCTGTAAAATATATTTGGATATGGCCACACTGATATGAACTGCCCAAGAGACGTACACAATAAACCATTAATCACATAGTTGTGTCGGCTCTGATTGATAAGAATTTTGATATTTTTATTTGTCGGCTGATTTTTTTAATGTCTCCTCAGATTTAAGATCAAAACATCAGGCATGTGCAAAAACTATCATTGTTATGTTTTAGAACTTCAATAAAAAAAATTTAATGAAATTTATTACATACATACATATGTATATGTTTTATAATTTTTCGGATACACTTTTTTGGGGTAACAGTTTTTTTTTCTATATATCAGTTCTTTTCTCCAATTGTCAGTTTTTTTTTCAAAAAGGATATGGCAACATTGGGTGTAATTCACGCAAGCAGCAGGCGAAACAATAATAAAAAAGTGGCAGAAGAGTCAACCAGTGAGTGAAAGAAAACTTAAGAAGTAAAAGCTAAAAACAAAGAAAATATTGTTTTCAATGTGAAGAACAATCGTGGAATACTTTTAATCAGAGTAAAACAAAAAAAAAAAACAAATTCCAAGTGAACATAATTTCTACTAGAAAAAGGTTAGTAAAGTTAATACATAATTACAATAAAGCAAACAATACATATAAATAGATTTATGCAGCCTTTTAGTGTGAAAAATTTTAAGGGTTTCCGCTTGTCCGCGGATACATTCCAAAGACATTATTCCATTATGCACAAAGCAATGACCTGTACTTACTCAGCAATACCTACGCAGGGCGTTTGAGTGACGAATTTAACATGGGGATGTCATTGGAAGTATACAATCGCCATCCTCTCGCTTACATTCCTTTGACGAAAGCAGTGACGAATATACATCATAGTTTTCATTCACAAAAATGCCATGATGAAAAGAACACTGAAGCTGGGTGAACTACCACGTTGCTATTTAATAATGAACGTTTTCGTTATTGTTGGATAATGAACTACTTCTTAAATGCTCAGTACTGATATAATAAAAATGTCTTTAACGGTTTATGTTTTTATATAATATTGTATATTTTAGTTCACAGCGCTTACAGTCTTTTAAATCTTATAAAACTAACATAAAAATTTAGCAGAAACTTTAATTCATATAGAAACAACAAAAAAAAAACATATTATAACATAGAACTAAATGTAAAAAACAAAAGAAAACTTAAATTTATATGGAAAAAATACGTTAATTCACATCAACAGTGAAATCTTCGCTTTTCTCTGCAGTGAAGTGTTTTCAAAGATGCGCCTTTTCTGGATTTGCGTGGCTTTTCGAATGTGTTCATCCGCTGGCCCAACACGGTTAACAATGGTCATTGAGACCGCTTCTGAAATGGTTAACATTTTATTGTCAATTTACATTAAGTCAAAATATTAAGTATTTTTACCTGAAAGTACTGACAAAAAATTGTTTTTCTTTAAAATTCTTCTCCCTTGAACAACATCGTTGTAGGCCATAATGACATCGTCAATGAAAATTCGTCTTAAGTTTTCTTGAACACCGGCAGGTTCAAGCCAGCACCTCATTGCTTTAATCTAAAGAATGTAATTAGAAACAATACTCGTATCTACTTTAATAATGAAAGAAGAAATAAGCTTACATATTGTTTGTTGTTGTCCGGATTGATTCGATTATCGAACTGAACAAGATCTTCTTCACTCCGAATTGGAAAAATGTCTGTAAGTACGTCGTCATCACGAGATTGCTACAAACATTTGATTGTTAACACGTTGTTTTCTGCCAGGGAATCAGCAACGAATTTCATTTGGCCTAAAAAACATGTATATATATATATATATATATATATATATATATATATATATATATATACACACATATATATATATATATATATATATATATATATGTGTATATATATATATATGTATATATATATATATATATATATATATATATATAGATATATACATATACTTATATATATTGTTA